>LOEQ01007716.1:43226-74320 GCA_001685075.1 Bramus lutescens | reverse complement strand
AGTTTTGTGCATGGTGATAGATATGGGTCTATTTTCATTCTTCTTCATGTTGATATCCAGTTATGCCAGCACCACTTATTAAATATGCTTTCTTTTTTCCATTTTATATTTTTTGCTTCTTTGTCAAAAATTAGATGTTCGTATGTGTGTGGATAAATATCCGGGTCTTGGATTAGGTTCCATTGGTCCTCCTGTCTGTTTTTATGCCGATACCAAGCTGCTTTCAGTACTGTAGCTCTATAGTGGAGTTTGAAGTCAGACAGGGATTGTTTGTTTGTTTTTAATGAACTTATTAAGTATACAGAGGTCAAAAGTAAAAGAGGAAATAGAAAGTATCAAATAGATGGAAGCAGTGGATAGCAGCCCATCATCAAATCAAGCACTTACATCATCCAGCAGATATTACTGGTGTGGATCAATTCAGAGAGCATAAAACATCATTAAATTGGTGCTTACAACATCCTAGCTGTGTTATTTAAAATGTCATCTTGCCCTAGTGGAAAACAATATGCTGCATAGTGATAGATATTGTAATATTATGTCTCAAATGGTGTGTTGAAGTCCTATACATATTTTATGGGGATAAAAAAAGAAGGATCAAGAAGTGTATAACCAAATTGAGTAGCTCTTCAAACTGTTCCTCAGGGATGGGTAATAAAGCCATAGGCAGAGTCCTTGCTGAGAGAGCATAAGGACATAAGTTATATTCCCATCATCCATGTTTTGCTGGACATTATATCCTCGATGAAGGGAAGGTAGACACTGGAACGCTCTGACCAGATAGCCTAGATGAATCAATGGTCTTGGGTCCTAGAAATAAATCCTGTCTCAGTAAATAAGTTTGATGACACCAGAGGAGTAAAGATACCCAAGATTTCCCTTTGGTCTCCATATGTATACACACACACACACACACACACACACACACACACATACTCATGTGTACCTGCACAAACATACACAGCTAATTAAAGTTTTAATTATATATTTATATAATATATATTAATATATTATCTTCATCAATACAATAATGTATTTTCCACTATTTGACAAAATTGGCTACCTAACATGCAAATTTTTGATGTTCTTTGCATTTGGAATACGTTTCTTCAAAAATTATTCATTGTGGAGTTAGGTAGTATTGGTTTCAATAATTTGGGGGTTTGAGTTAGAGTTGTTTTTAAAACAGTTTGTGAAGACTATTTAAAATATAAAGTTTCGCTCAATAGCTGGGATGGGTGAACTAGGTGCTATGATTTTTGTTTTAACTAGAAGAGAAGAAAAATCAGGAATTCAGTATTTTAATGGTTTGGGCAAATTATCTTCTGTTTCCCATGAGGAAAAAAAAGGAATCACAGTGTGAAGGACCACAAGAACAAGTGTCAGGATTTTTCTTTCTTATGATTTAAATTTCTGGCGGGGGTGGGGAGGGAGCAGACAGAGACTGATTGAAATGGCATTTCCTCCTGGGCACTTCATTTCTTTATAGAAACTTGTTTACATACTGGGGGTCTGTGTCTGAGAGTAAAGGTAAACTCACATTTGAAGAGACACCGGCAACCACATTCTGATCAGCACTTTCAGAACATGTGAGCCCTGACTCCATTTATTCAAGGTGGAGTCATTTAGTATACATGGGTATAGCCTTCAAATATCCCAAGATGTTTATTAACAGACTGCAGACAGTACAAAGTAAGTCTTCAACAGAAAACTTTAGTTTCTAGTCATCCTTTGTTATGTTGAACTGGTTTTAAATAACTCAGCAGCAGAAATATTTTTGCAAATTTAAATATTTCTATGAAAAACTTCTATTCTGAGGACTTAGTTGTAGAAACAAATTGAAGCTATCCCTTGCATTTCCTGTTGATTGTTCAATTTAGCAATAATTCATAAATGGCATTGTTGCTTAGACTGGAAAAGTTGTCTCTGAATATTTTGTGTTTGTTTTCCTTGATGAATCTTAGCTATAAAATGCACGTGTGGTCCTGTTGTAGATTCAGAAGGTAATTAGTACTTAAATATCCAATTTTGCTTTTTATCTTTATCCTGTCTAAATTAAATGAATAGTAAATAAATATTCAAATTGAGGCAGTTACTAAGAAAGATATTCACACTAACAAAAATAACAAAAATACTTCAATTACGTAAATTTAATTTCAACCCAATTTTATCTGTGTTTATAATCACAGGTAGTCACAGTCACCTGAGTACAATGTGGAGAGCCCTTCCTGGTTTCTATAGCTCTGAACACTTCAGTTATTGGCTGCTCCAATGTTCTCCGGTGGTCTGTCAAAACTAAGGGAAGAAGAGCATCTATATACAGAGGTGTGACTAGGTACCACGACTGTAACTTAGCTAACAGAGCACCAAGGTCTCAGTACCACCCTAAAATTAAAAATAAAGTCTAAAGACATCAGGCTAAATTAAAAAGTATACACATTTCTTGCATTCACTTAACCAAAGGCAAAAGTTCATTCTTATTCATATGCGAACAATCGATCAACAAGTGCAGAGACTAAGCTAGACATCCACTGTCCGTTTCCATTTTGAGCTTCCTTTGCTCTGCTCTATCTCTGCATTTTCAAACCATTATTCTGACTTGCTTCTTTAAGTATTTCCATTTCTTTTGTGTTAAGATTTTCATGTCATTAATTATTGCTTGTATTGCCAGATGTCAATTTTCTTTATTTTTCCTTTATTGAAAATGAATTTTTTTCTCATACACTCTATCCTGATTATGTTTTCCTCTCCCTGTTCTTCCACCTCCCCTCCATCTAGCTCGACTCCTGCAGAAGTGGGGTCTTGTTTCACATTAGAAAACAATCAGGCTTTTAAGGGTTAATAATAAAGCAAAATGCAAGATAAAACAAAAACTAACACATCAGAGAAGGGCAAAATGAGCAAACAGAATTAAAAGAGTAAAAGCTCAAGAAAAGGCACATAAAAAAGATATAGATGCAGAAATCCATTTGTTGGCACACTCAGGAATCCCATAAAAACACTAAGCTGGAAGGCATAACATATAGGCTAAGAACCTGTAGGGTAAGAAGGGAAAGAAAATTATAAAATTAAGTTAAAAGAAAATAAGATAAAATTAAAGAAAAGCCCAGAATGACGTTATGAGACAAGGAGCCTCCTAAGATGACTCTGAGTTTGTTTTCTGTCGGCCATATATTCTGCTGGGCATGCAGCCTACCATTAAGAGTTGTTTTCCCTAATGAGTAAACTGAATTTTAATTTGGAAATGGTTATCAATTGGAGATAGCTTCTGGGTTACAGGATTGGAGCATGTGTCCATTTCTCCTTTCAGCTCTAGGACTCCATCTGGTGCAGACCCTGGCAGGCCCTCTGCATGCTGTCATAGTCTCTGTGAGTTAGTATGTGCATAGATTCTGTTGGCTTAGAGAGCTTTGTTTTCTTGGTGTCCTCCATCCTCTCTAGCTTGTACACTCTCTCTGCCTCCTC
Source organism: Bramus lutescens (assembly GCA_001685075.1). Classification (NCBI taxonomy): domain Eukaryota; kingdom Metazoa; phylum Chordata; class Mammalia; order Rodentia; family Cricetidae; genus Bramus; species Bramus lutescens. Next base: position 70,855 of record LOEQ01007716.1, on the reverse strand, counting down.
TTTCTCAGGGTTCCCTAGACCCTAAGGGGAAGGATTTGATGGAGTGTTCTGAGTCACTCACTCTATGTATAATGTCTGGCTATAGGTCTTTGTATTTGTTCACAATTGCTGCTGCAGAAGGAAGCTTCTCTGATGAGGGTTGAACAGGGGACTGATCTGTGAGTATAGCAGACTATCCTTAGGAGTCATTTAATTGCTATTCTTATAATAGGTCAGTGGTGTTTTGTTTTACCCTATGTATTTGAGATATCTAGTCTCTAGTTATTTGTCACATAAGCAGTGTTAGATATGGGTCCCATTTGGTGGAGTGGGCCTTAAGTCAAGCAGTTTTGTTTGGTTACTCACACAACCTTTGTGCTGCCATTGCACTTACATATTTGAGCAGGAGAGCATTATAGACCAAAATATGTGTGGCTGAGTTGTTCATATTTCTTCTTTGGTAATATGTAGAGAAACTTCCTGTACCAAAACCACTAGCACATGTTGTGAAGGCTCTATGTAGGCACCAGCTCCACTTCACATTTAATGAGTTGTGAACGTTTTGTCTTCCACGACAGGGCCTAACTGTCAGTTTGTGAAAAGCAATCTACAGTCTTGGCAATGGCCTGGGTTGTTTGGGGATTCCCATGCACCCCTTCAGCCAGTAACTCCATTATATATAACCCAGTCTCAGTACTGGGAGCTTCATTTGGTGACAAAGGATAACCAATTGATGCTCTGCTTCACTCATTATTTAGGTGTTTCATCTAGGAAACCTCTGTTGTATTAGGTTTCTATACTATCCCTCAAATGACTCTTAATTTTGGCTGTCTTTCCTTGTATTTCTCTCCCTCCCCCTCTTTCTCCTACAGTTCCAGTTCCCCCATCTATCCATAACTATCTATTCTATTTCACTTTCCTAACAAGGTCTATCTTCCCCCCTTGTCTCTTACTGTATATTTAACCTCTGTGACTCTATGGATTGGAGTTGGGTTATCACTGCTTTAACAACCAATATTCACATAGAAGTGAATACATATCGTACTTGTGTTCAGGATACTTTACTCAGAATGATTTTTTTCCTATTTCCATTGATTTACCTGTGACTTTCATGTTTTAAGCAACTGTGTTATACTCTATTTTGTAAATGTACCACATTTTCTTTATCAATTTTTTCTGTTGAGGGATAATTAAGTTGTTTCCAATTTCTGGTTATTATAAGTAGAGCAACGATGAACATGGTAGAGCAAGTGTTTCTGTGGTAGGAGGAAGCATGCTTTAGGGATAAACTCATGTGGGATAGCTGGGTCTTGAAGTGGATCAATTTAATCAATACATTTGTGATTCTAGAACAATGCATCAAGGTACATTGAGGTACAACCCATCCTTCTGAGACAAACATAACATATACTGGAAAATCAGAAGTAGCAAGAATATAGAAAGAAACAACAATGCCTGACATGTATTATGAGAAATCCCAACATCCTTCATTACTCTATCATGGTCAGTATGGGCTTCTTTGTAATTTATATGCCCCAGAATCTATGATTGGTATTTGAGCTTTCATTCAAGGCATTGTCCTAGGAAGGTTATGAGAAAGAAAACATTGTTATAATTCTCATCTTTTGTGATGGAAAGTCACTAAATAACAGTGAGGATTCCTATGCAGCTGAGCCAGCTGAGCCTGTCACCATTACATTCTCACCCTTCTGATACCTTTAACACTTCTTACCTTTTCCTCTTCTCTTCATCTGTCTCCCTTACAGTTAAGTTGGTTCTCTAGGATGACATATATTGCCTTTTCTTTCTCATTTTTATTCTTCTGTCAGGCTTTTCTGACATGCAAGTTTTCAAGTTAATTATTTAAAAATACCATGAGTAGTTGTGGGAGACAGGATGAAGCTGAAAGATCATTTGCTGGTTTTCCAAATGACCTGAGATCAATTCCTAGCAGTCAAAGTGAGTAGTTCACTAACACCTTAACTCCAGCTGCAAGGGAACCAATGCCCTCTTGTGGTTTCTGTGAGCACCTGAACACACCCTACACAGACACACACACAAACACACACGCACACACATACACACACCAACACGGATTTGCTCTAAGAAAGAACTTCCTTTTTTACCCTGAGGTTCACTGCTTTGTTTAAACTAGGAAGGATGGTTATTTGAAGAAGAGATATTCAATGACTTCACTGCATATATGAACTTCCCTCTGAGAGATAGGCTTCATTATAGCTAATAGTTATCCATTGTTAAATCACAGGATGTAATTTTCACCTGTCACTCATGTCATCTTTATATCTTTGGTGATTTAATTAAGGATTTCAACTTTCTGTCCATATATTCTCCCTCCTGTATTCTCCAGGTTTGAAGCCTCAAAGTGAGCATCAATTTGGGTCATAACAGCATTATCCTGGTAGACTGCCTTTATTGACACAGTTTCCAAGTAAGGCTACTTTCTATGCCTCAGTAAGTGCTTCCTACTTAGGGATTGTAAAAGTGAATAGCAAAGGCACAGTTTCCTTCCTGTATACCCAATCAGCACAGTTCCTCCTCAGAGGAAAGCCTTACTTGTGTCTAAGATGTATGTCTGAGCAGATTACATTCCAAGTGTGCCTCTCCTAAGCAATGGGCTACCCAGCATCACACAGGCACTGCAGCCAACATGTGCCTTTCCTCCATATTTCACTCTGAATGATTGGCAGGTAAAGTGTTGTAATGTCGCCAGAAAGATAGCTCTCGTCATGTGGCCAAATTACTTGTGATGAGGGAGAGTTGCCAGAAATTCTTTGTTCTATCAAGATTACTACTATAAATTGAAAGTTCCCAAATATTAAATGTATCTCTCTATGCATTTTTTTTATTGCCATTGGCTTTTGCTTTTATAACAGTCAAGAATACTCCTGTCAAATCTGAGCACCTTGGAAGGAAACCTAGTTAAGATAGCCAGGAAAAGAAATCTGCATGTTTTTCTGAGCATCAGTAACAACAATAACAACCAAAATGTAATCTTCAAAATTCCATGTTTCCTCCCACAGGTCTTAGAAAGAATTAAGTAAATGAACTAATGCAAATATGTAAAATATGTCTGTTGTTTATATGTGTGTATATATATATACATAATATATATGCACTATATATATTATGCATGTATGTATGCACGTAGACACCTATCCATTGATCTATCCCTCTAAAATGAGGAGCTTGAATGTTAAAAGGAAATTTAAGAAATATACTGTAGTGATGAGGCGAACAGGCCTGCTTTTTGTCCCACCTGGCTCCCACATAGTTAGCTTTACACCCGAAATAACAACACACAAATTATATTCATTTAAACACTGCCTGGCCCATTAGCTCTAGCGTTTTGCTGGCTAACTCTCACATCTTGCTTAACCCATTTCTATTAATGTGTATCTCCACTTGACTGTGGCTTACNTCTCTTTATTTGACCAATGAAAGTAACACATAGACAGAAGACCCACCTACGTCAATGTACAAGTTTTAAAGAGAAATGGGAAAATGTAATCTTTGAAAACAGACAAACTGGGATGCAAATATTTCTGTCACTTATGAGTTGAATGAGTTAAAAGATATTTCAATGAGATTCTTGAAGCCTCAACTCCCAACACTTAAACAGAATAACAACTTGTAAGAGCTCTGGGTTTATGAAGATTAAACAATGTCACTTGTACAAATTATAAGCAACTGTGTCTGAAATTTGCTATTGTGCTACAGGTTTACTGCTTTTGCTGTTAGTCCATTGTATGGTAAAAATGTGAAGACATTAGAGTTTAAATGTGACCTGTCCCATTTAGACTCTTGTGCTAAAACATTTGGTTTCCAGCTGATGTTGTTTGACGAGGTTCCTGAACCCTGGTTAGATGGCAACTTGGCTGCCAGACCAAGGCTTGGGGCTTGAAGACTGTATTTGTTAACGCCACTTCTTGCCTAAGCTCTCTCTGCCCTGATGCATTAGCAGAACTAACCAGCTGTCTTGTGTCTTATTAAGATAGCTTCAGGCCATTCTGGACTGTAACTCCAGTGTTGTAGTCAAAATAAATCCTTCCTCCTTGAAGTTGTTTCAGTCAGGTAATTTATCATATGGTACATGTGTGTGCATGCATGTGTGTATTCTCATGTGTGTATATGTGTGTGTGGGGGGGTGGCAAATGCAGTACCTTCCACAAGTTATCTCTGAGGTGTATTTCCCATTCGATGGTCTGTGGTTTTAGAAGTCATTTGTCAGTTATACCTCTGGTAGTACAAAGGTGAATAATTTTTAAAGGAATGAATTGCTAAAATGAAATAAGCTGAAACAAAGAACAGATCAAAACTGTAACTGTGATGGTTTGAAAGAAAATAATCCCCATAATGAGTGGCATCATTTATTAGGAGGTGTGGCTTTATTGGAGTAGGTCTGGCCTTGTTGAAGGAAGTCTGTTACCGTGGGGCGTGGGCTTTGAGGTATCCTATGCTCAAGCTATGCCCAGTGACACAGTTCACTTCCTGTTGCATGCAAATCAAGATTTAGGACTCTCAGTTACTCCAGCACCCATGTCTGCCTGCATGCCACCATGTCCCACCATGATATGATAATGGGTTAAACCTCTGAAACCGTAAGTCATTCTAATTATTTTTTTCCTTTATAAAAGTGGTTATGGTCATTGTGTTTTTAGATACTGTTTCTTTTTATATATCTCTTTTACTTCTTTATACTGGGTTATATAATACCAGTTTCATGCATGAACTTTGAAGGGCTGGAAAGAGGACTCAGCAGTTAAAAAGCACTGACCGCTCTATTCAGGGACCTAGAACTGATTTCCAGCACCTAGACTACAGTTAACAGCTGTCTATAACTCTAGTTTTGAGAATTTGATGCCCTCTCCTGACTTCCTTGGACACCAGGTACATATATGTGATGCACAGACTTCCATGTAGGCAAAACACCCACACACAGTAAAACAATGTGCCTTGATTACGACCCCCTCAGCACTCTGTCACCCTACTGTTTTCTTCCCTCTTTCCTCATAATCCCTCTATTCCCCTAGAAGACAATTTTAATCCTACTCTAATGTTATCTGTACACTTGTAGTTTAGTGTCTATATAAAATATAGGAAACAAAAATATCTTTTTGAGACAGATTTCACTATACTATCACTCTCATTCACATCCATTTTTCTATATATGGGCACAGGCAAGCACTTAATGGATAAGAATCAGGAAATAGCACCAACAATTTGCAAAAGTGATTTCATGATATTTTAAATGGTTCTATATGACAAAGGTGATGTGGGATTCCCCTCTGTATGCTGTGAATATGTTTTATTGGTTAATTAAGAAGCTGGTTTGGCATATGGAAGGGAAGAATAGAGATAGGTGGGGAAAACTAAACTGAGTGCAGGGAGAAAGAAGACAGAGTCAGGGAGACATCATGTAGCTCCTAGAGGAAAAAGTTGCTGGAACATTATCAGTAGGCCACAGCCTTGTGGCAAGAAACAGATGAATAGAAATGGGTTAACTGAAGATATAAGATCTAGCTAGAAATATGTCTGAGCCATCGGTTAAGCAGTGTTGTAATTAATATAGTTTGTGTGTGATTATTTGGGTCTGGGCATCTGGGAAATGCAAAAGCAGTCCTTATTTACGTAGAGACAAGAGATAACTGAGTGAAGATATTGAAGGATTCAGCAGGATTGAAGAAAATTCTACTACGCATAGATTTCACAGGGTTACTATCTGAAATACAAGAAGAACTAAAAGAAAAAAGAAAAAATCTATGAAGATATGTTTCACCCTTTATTCACCTAATCAATAGAGAAGCTAATGAAAGTAGCAGATATTATTGAGAAGGTAAAGTACAAATGGCCAGTGAACATACAGATACCCTCTCTTGCTTGACACTGAAGTTTCTCCTGCATAGCCTCAAGTCAATAATCTCTCCAGTATTTCCTAGCGACTCATCTAATTTTATATAATATCTCACCCTGGACAGAGTGAAGTTCTGGCATGCTGTGGGACTGGCACATGCCCTTGGTGCCAGAATCTTGGTTTGTAACTTAAGTGTAAGATGAGATGAACCCTTGGGTTACAGAAGTTTTGTCCATGATATACAGATTGAGTATATCTTAATCTCTAGAGTGATGGATACTGTGGGGCTTTTATTGAAATTTGCCAGGCTGTTGTCTGGTACCCAATGCTCCTATTTCTTCATTTTCCAGTTGGAAATAACTCTCTATTCCTTACTAAATTTCGTGTTCTTCTGGGTAGAAACATTCTTCATTTGTTTTTGTGTCTGATTTTCATACATATTATAGAATGAAGAATGTTCTCTGTGTGTGTGTGTGTGTGTGTGTATGTGTGTGTCTAAATGTGTGCATCTAAATGTGTGCATATGGAGGACAGAGGTAAACCTTAAGCATTATTCTTTTGGTGCTATTCACCTTGGTTTTTGAGACAGCATCTCTTTCTGGGCTGGGACTCACTGGTTTGACTTCAGTGGCTGGCCAGTGAGCCCTGGGAAACCCTGACTAGTGGTGATTCACACCCTTCATGTCATGCTAGCTGCCCCCAAATATAAATTAACATTACGGATATTCCTCTATGATTTTATTAATTTTAAAACAGATGCAAGTAAACGTGATTTTTCTTACTGTTGATTCTGACAGCATAAAAAAGAAATATCTGACACTAAAATGTAGTACAAATGACTTAAAATTTATGAAGTATGTGATGTACAATAAAATAATTCTCATAATTTCAGAGGGTAAAGGAAAATGGTTACTTAAAATTGAATTTCAGAGGATAAAAGGCTGTGTAACTCATAAGAATTTTCAAACCATCCATCTTACAGTCAAGAAAATATTTCTCTGAAAAATGAACTAAAGAATTTTTCTGAAGTAGAGATGACTGGGGACATTGAAATGAATTATGGAATCTCTAACGTGACTAATTTTTCTCACTTTTAATTAAATTGGCCTTAATGGTGCCAATATGATTCCATCTTTAAGTCTCACAGAAATTATTATACACATCTTTACAGTAATGGTCTTATGAATAACATTTCAAAGTTCTCATTTGCATACTCTGACAATTCTCTTTATATGTAGGAACACATTCTACTTTATTTAATTCATTTTTACCTCATAGGAGTTTTTACTCAGCACTGACAAGAACTTGTGACTCTTAGCTTTTGCACATAAACACATCAATGTAAATTAAATAGCAGAACACATGGGGATGTCTCTAACAACCATGTTCGTTTATTCTCCTGACTCACTCTTCTTTGATAATTATGCTATTCCATTGATAACTTTACACGCAATAACTAGTTCCTGGGACAAATAATAGAATTACAAAAGCTTTGGGAGAGCTGAGGCTATGGATGGATGGCCTGGCTTCTTTTGATCNNNNTTTTGGTGTTGTGGATAATGGATGAAGTGTATGGCAAAATGAAACTGTTATCTCATTGTTGGGGACAAAGGTGAAAAGGGTCAGGCTACAATCCCATAATTCTCTGCAAAGGTTCATTCTTGTACCTATCTCTCCGAGGCCGTCGCTCTTACTGGCTCTACCACCTATGACCAGCACTACCCAGGAAGAAAAGAGCTTTACTATGTCAGCTTCTGGGTCCACTTAAGATCCTAACTGTGTTCATACCTAGGACTTGAACCACAGTTAACTAAGTTGAAGCTAGGAGGTTATTTGATCCAATTATATCTTGCCCAGGTTTTTCTGGGAGTTCCTACAGAATTGCTCCACATTCTATGGAGCAGGATTATGAATGATTACTCAATGATATGTCCATAATACCTTGTCACCTTTGTCTCCAAGGCCCTCAGTGAAAGTCACACTGGCTAATCCCTTGCCTTCTGGGCCTGTGGCAGAACACCGTAGAGAAGGTAACTCCACCCTGTAAGAGTCCCTGCTCCTTCTGTCACATAAAGTTTTAGTTCCAAATGCTCAAAGGTGTCCTTGAAGAGAGCTCCCTTGGGGTTCATTTTGTTGTTGTTGTTGTTGATTTAAATGATGAATGTAGTAAATGAATCCTTTAACTTAGGAAAGAAATTTATTCTCTCTCATTCCACATAGAAATAATTTCCCACATCTAAATAATAAAAAGAAACAAAAGACTTGGGAAAGTTTAAGGTCATGGGCTTTGGTAGCAGACAAAATCTGTTTCAGTAATTGACTCAAATTGGTATCCTACCTGGTGCTAAGCTTTGAAACTTGAGTTCTTTCTTTTTTTCCAAAATAAATGATGTGCTGTCTCAGTTTCCATTTGTTACTGTGATGAAACGCTCTCACAAAAGTAACTTAAGGGAGAAAGGTTATTTTCACTTATAGGTCAAGAGTCAATCCATCATGGTGGGAAAGTGAAGAAAGGAGCTTAAAGCAGTTGATCATGTCACATCCGCCATCACGAAACAGAGGGACCAATGTACAGTGCTTCTCAGTTCCCTTTCTCTACTTATATTGCCCAGGATTCTTTCCTGGGAATGGTCTGGCTCATACTCAAGCTGGATCTTCCTGTATCAGTTAATGAAATCAAGATCAGGTCACCATTCACAGATTTTCTCAGAAGCCCAATTCCCCATTCATTATTGATTCTGTCAAGGTGACCATTAACACTAAACTATCCAGCTTTGTTATGGTGGCTCCCTTTGGCCTTTTTTCTTCTTAGTCTTCTAACCCTCTGAGGGAATGCATTAATTTTCTGGAGTATATCCATATATAGTTATTTGCAATGCAGGTGTTTGGATATTGAAATCAGCAGTGACACTTTGAGGTAGTTTACAGTCAAAGGAGAAAGAAGTGTCCTTCTCTACAGAGAGGGAAAAAAAAACAAAATAAATTCACAGTTGAGCTAAAGATGCCATAGGATAAGCATAGGATAAACTAGTCTAGGAGACGGCATATTCACTGCAAACCCAGGTAAGAAGAAAGATACCACAATTATGTATTTTAATACACCCAGTTACATGGTACAAACTGAAAGCAAATGAAGAGTAGAAGAGTAGATTAACTAATTCTATCAGATGATTAGTCTTTTGTGCTGAGAACTGGAGGCTAGATGTTATTCTACTGGGTGCTGGCATGGGGATCAAATTTAAATATTGAGGTATACTTGTAGAATCCTGATTTTTAAAGATTTAAAATTCTGTTGTAAAATTATAATTTATAATTGAATATATTTATAAAGTACAAAATGATGTGATTTTTTTGGCTGAATAATATGCAGGATAATTGAACCCAGCTCATTAGCATGTGCATTGGCAGAGTGATTTGAGCAGAGATACGGCGCAGACTAGTTGTGGACTTGAATCAACTATCAAATACCCATTATTACTTATTTTCATCTCAATAATAAAGAAATTGAGATTCACCAGAATTTCAATGCATATTTAATTTGGAGATTGGTAATGTTCATTGGTCCTGAACTGAATGCCAGACAGTCAATGTACCATGTGCATTCCGGCACTACTGTGCAGTAATGGCACCCTCCTCCTTTCCTTTAAGTCTGATACAAGAGAAAGTATTGTGCTAGATGAGCCTAATTGGAATGAACTAAAGATTATTTTATCTCTTATGACTAATAATAACTACATAAAAACATTAAAGCTTTCTCATACATGCAGGGCAATGAGAAGCCTTATATCCAAATCTGCTTATAGCCTTTAAAAAGTATGATATTTTTATTCTTGTAGAACTTCATTCATGCATACAGTGTATTTTCACAATGTTCATCCCCCACCCCTCTCCCAGCTCATCCCAGATACACTCCCACTCCCATTTCCTCTCAAATTCATGTCCTCTTTTTTTATTTTTTATAGTACTCTTGGTCCAATTTTCTTTTTTTAAATTTTAATTAACATTCTAAAAATTTATTTTACATACCGACAACAGTCCCCCCCCTTCTGTTTCCCATCTCTGCCTGACTTTCATCTATGTTCCTCCTCATCCACTCTCCTCTGTCTCCCTTCAGAAAGGGGCAGTTCTCCCATAAACTTGAGCAAAACATGGCACATCAAGTTGAGGTAGAGCCAAGCTCAAGCTCTTCCCCCTGCTTAAAGGCGGGGTGAGGTAATCTAACATGGAGAACACATTCACAAAAGCCAGGTAAGTGCCACGGACAGGTCAGAGTTAGGGAGAAACCTGGTTCCAGGAAAACTCCCAGGAATCCAAAAGGGTGCCCCCAGCTAAGACTCCTAGCAACAGTGGAGAGGGTGGCTGAACTGGCTATCTACTATAATCAGATTGGTGACTACCATAATTGTCATCAGAGAGTCTTTACCCAGAGATTAGTCCAATTTTGATTGCCCGTATACGCATGGTTGTGGAGTAATCAACTGGAGCATTGGCAACCCATCAGAAAATTGATTCTTCCTCCCCTAGAAGTCATCAACTCCTAACAGCTCCTCAGTTAAGAGGAAGGGGCTTGTGAGCCTCTCCACCTTCCTGCATACAGTCTTAAACTAGTTTACACTTCTATGCTTTTGCAGTTTGGTGCCACTATTGGATAAAATTTTATTATATTTATTACATAATTAACTTGTACCACTATATCTGTATGTCTTATGCAATTAAGACATGAAAATGAATATAAAAGTGATTTAAAGGAAAGGAATTTGCAGGAATGCTGAGAATTCTTGTAAAATGTCTTGTAACTAATCTGACTTCATTTAAAGACATTTTTCTTTGCAATCTGAGGACAGATTTTGGGGCCTTGAAAAATTAAACAAGGGCTCTGCGCCACTGAACATTTCCAGTTCTGTCTTTGCAAATTGACTCATTTATATCTTATAGACATGGCCAGTTCATCATTGGACAATGTTTACATATCAATATATAAATTATAGTGATGTGACATAGAAATATAGTTGCTTTTGCCAGTAAGGGATTGCTTATGTGATAGATCTATGGGATTCTATATAACACAGCAGAAAAGTTCCAACTATTGAGCAATGCCATGATCATCATTAAGATTATGTCACACACCGTTCTGAATAAAACAATGATGGATATTAATACATGAAGATGCCACTCTGCTTTTATTTCCTGTGTATTTATTCTTATTTTATTTTAGTCAGATTAACAGAAACAAAGTTGACTATCAGGCAGAATGCTGTGTAATACTGGTAGGAGATTCATATAGCTCATAAGCCTCTTGATTGGGTACTGATGAAGATGGAGGAGTTGACTTGTACTAGCTGAAATTTTCAGAAGGTCACTTGTAGTTGCTTTTCTTGTTCCTGTGACCAAATGCCTGGTAAGAAGTAACTTAATGGAAGGATTTATTTTGGATCATGGATTGAGAGAAATAGAGTTTATCATGGTGGGGAAGACTCAGTGGCAGAAGCATGAGGCAGTCAGTCACATAGCCTCTGAAATCAGAAAGCCAAGGAGATGATGCTGGTGCTCAGCTTGCTTTCTCTTTTTAGCCAGTCTAGGATACCAGTTTGTAGGATGGGGCTCACTGATATACCCAGATGTATGTGTCCATGGTGATTCTAAATCCAGTCTAGCTGACAGTGAAGATTAATCTTCACAGCACCGGATGCTTAAACAGTGCTGAAGCAAAGAAGCAACATATTTTTTCAGAATGGTTTTCCTTTAATAAAATGCATGTTCCTGTAGTTTAAAGAGATCCAGATGATTCATGGTAATTATGTGATAAGGCTGCAATTTATACCTAAATTGAGAAGTTGTTGTTTTTATGATATTCATATGGAATTCTTTTAGACAGAATACATCAAAAGCTGAGGTGTAGTTTCGTTAATATATGATAATATAATTTGGAAAACTTTAAATCTCACCATCGCAGCTTCATGGACCATTTATAGCAAACACACACATTCTCACACACACAATGGATAGACTGATAGATGATAAATGGATAGATAAACCATAGATAGATGACAGATAGGAAGATGATAGATATGTAGATAGTTATAGATAGATAGATATAATAGACTAATAGATTGAATAGATAGATTAGATGCATATATAGGTAGACAAATAGAAGATAAGATATAGATAGATAAATAGATAGATAGATAAATTATAGAGATATGATTAAGTCGAACTATATTCATAATTCTCTACACAGTTCATAAATGATCCTGAACCTGACATATAACCATCTATCTCCACTTCTGATGCAGCATTTTAACTTTCTCTCTCATTAATGTCCCTCAAGCTTTCCACTGCACACTCAAACAGGCCTCTTTGACATTCCTTGGCTTTTGTTCAAAGTATTCCTGCTCTTCTGGGGCTCCTCACTCTCTGAGGATTAAAATTCCCAGATCTTTTCAGGTTTCCTTCAACCTAACATTTTCTGTGACATTTGCTTTAACCAGAGCTGGGATTGTTTTTAATCACCACCTCCTTCTTCATTGTCTCTCACCACTTAATTCATCCTGTAGGATGGTTAGATGGTTATCTCTATGGCAAAGTTATTTGTGAACAGTTTATTTCTGATAAAATATGCAACCAATGAAACAATGACTTAGATCCTGAAATAAACACACTCTTTATATAAAGAAATGCTGCAGAAATGTATGAATAAAACAATTGCTCTCTTGTTATGTATAAACTTAGGAACAAAGTTTCTTTGTCATTTGAGAATGAAACCAAAAACTTTATTGTCTAACTTATATTTCCTGTTGCCAAGATGAAATCCTCTGATAAAAGCAACTCTTACAGAGAAAGAGTTTATTTTGCCTTGTGCTTCTAAAGGGATGCTTTCCCTTCTGGTGGGAAGGGGGCCTTGGAAGCTGGCAGAGAATGTCTGGGTACAGCTGTAGGAGGCTGGCTGGTGTAGGATCCCTGCAATCAGGAAGTGGTGAGTGAACAGGAAGTGGGGCCAGGCTATACAACCTCAACAGTCCTTTCCTTCAGCAAGGATTTCTTAGTAAGTTTCCACAGCCTTTACAAACAGCACCAGCACCTGGGGAACAGGCACTCAACCCTGTAAGCCTGTGGAGAACATTTTACAGCAGAATTACAGTCAATACTAGTTGCACTATTTGAAAACACATACTGTTTATTACAGTATTTTGAACATTGTTAAAATTTTCCTTGTATTCTTCAGATATCTCTGTGACAATATTTGTTGAAATTTAGATTCATCTTAAATATTTGAAAGTCAACGGATTGTTTCTCTTATATCTTAAATTATTTTTCTTTGTGTTCTTGATTTTTTATTTTATTTTCTCTTATATTGTAGTTTAATCCATTTTACATGGTTTCATAATACATTGTATGAGGAGGAAAATGTCAAGATTCCTTGTTTAAAGGAAAGAAAAATTTTATGTTTGCAAGGAAGCCTTTACCAAGAATTTTATTGACTTTCTTGGTTCTAAATTTAAAACAATTATATTTAAAATGTGCATTTTTTCTTTTAATGAATGATACATGTCTCACAACAATTGTGATAGTTAATATTGATTGTCAAGTTGAGGGCTTAAATCACCATGGAAACAAACCCCTAGGTAAGGCTTTGAGCCCTCAGACTACAGAAGAAAATGCAGGAAGATGTACCATAAATGTTGGTAGCATCATTCTGTGGGCTTCAGGGGTGACTGTGTTAGAATAAAGTTAAGCACCAGTGATGATCTTTCTGCTTCTTGGCTGAATGCAACTTGACCATCTGTACCTGACTCCTGCGATGCCTTCTCCACCATGATAGACAGGACCCTAAAACTATAAGACAAGATAATATATTCTTCTCTTCAGTTAATTTTTTCACAGCATGGTTAAAAGTAACAAATACAGCAATGCAGGCAAGATTACTTTCATGAATTTCTCCATGAATATTGAGACCACTATAAATAGAACATTACCTCAGAGTTGTCAAATCAATTTAAAACTGACTGTATGTGTGCAAAGTAAGCATCATGTACAAGTCAGTACAATACATCTACTCATTTATATCTATTTTCTACATTACTACATTCTAAGTACCATGATAAGTTTGCCAGCTGGATGACAATCTATGAAGTTTTAAAGGTGATCTCAACAAAAACTCTTATTTTAAGATTTATTCAAAATGTTCAAACTATTTTATTATGCTAAAAGAAACACAGTCCATACAGTGGGTGCTAGAGAGAAGTTGGGGTCAAATAACCTGCTTTCAAGTTTGTTTTCTTCCAATGTATATTCAGTGTATGAGACACAAGACAGGTGGTTTTCCTCTTAAGGCTTCCATTGTTCTTGACAATGAAGATAATGATATAAGACACTTGTAGCCATTTTTGTGAATATCTGCACTCAAATGTCAGTTTTAGGTACCTTAGTATTTACATTATGAATGTGAATATGTTATTAGTGGTTAATCATTCAACTTTTCAACAGCAATTTTGTGTTAAGCAAATTGAATTTAAAAGTATCACTACTCATGTGAGCTAAGTATACATTATTCATACGAGAGGCTTAATTAAATCCAGAGCAGTACAAAGTGGGTCTTTACTGTTTGGAATATAGAGAAAAAGGTTCTCTCTATAAAATGTACAAGAAAATGCATTACTATCCAGGATTTAATGCCAAAAAATACTTAGTATTTTCAGGCGACAGTAATCTAAATGTTTAACTATAAAGTTATCCTTGGTGGAAAAAAGTTTTATCTGATAAAATAGGTATAAAAAGAGAACTGATTCCCTAAGCTTTCCTATGGCCTCTATGCCTTTATGTCGTATGAATGCCTGCTCTGTCTCCTTCACTCCTTCATGCTTTCTCTGTGTGTGTGTGTGTGTGTGTGTGNNACACACACACACACACACACACGCACACAGTTATTTTTATAAAATTTTAAAATAAGACCAAGTGCAACTACTCTGATTTTGGAGAAGAATAACTTTAAAGATTAAACATTTTACTTTTGTCATAAAGAAAATTCAGATTTGGACCTTGTTGCTGGAGAGATGGCTCAGAGGATAATGTTACCCAATTATGTATTCCTTGCATCTACATTTAATTCCTAGATCCATACAAAGGTGGAATGGTAAACATATATACTTACTTACACCTTTGTCCTCTGACTTTCACATGTAGGCCATGACACATGCCCAAACACACACCATGTGCACACATACAATAGTAATAAATTTTTAAAACAAAAATTTAAAAACAATGCCTTCATTTTCCTTGCAGCTGGGGAAATGAGTCATCAATTAAGGATGTTTGCTACTGTTTCAAAGGATCTCAATTAGGCCTCCAGCACACATAGCAGGGGCTCATAGCTGCCTATAATTCCAGCTCTAAGAGATATCTACACATTAAACCAGCATGTATGTGTACAAACAGATAATTACAAAATGATTATTATTTTTTAAAGTTTTGCCTCTTATTATCTAAAAATAATTACTTTCAGAACTCCAAATAGCCAAATTTACAAATGCATAATCCCCTAGATAAAATTACCCAGGTGTTTTTCATATGTTTGTCTACACATTAATCTCTAGATCATCTATAACAAATGATACAATGTAACTGCTATGTGAAGATGTGATGCACTGTATTTTTAGAAACCAAAACAAAGAAAAAATGGCAGTGTATGTTTAAGGCAGATGTAATGAACATGAATTTGATCTGTGGTTGTTGGTTGATCAATTCCATGGAATTAGAAGCTAGGGATATGGTGGTCTGAGGGCATTAAAAATCTATTATAATTAAAATACTATAATAAGGTGGAAGAATGTGTAGACTAAAACAGAAAGCTGCAATACAATTTCATTGAAACACAGCACAACATAAATCACAGGCAGGTTCCAGTAGTTATAATTTAGACTGTCCAGGAAATGGCAAACAACACCTGATTTTTATACATAAATATTAAATTTGGTCCAAAAGTTCAAATGTTTTTATTGTATATTTATTTATTTATTTGGGGGGAGTTTCCTTTAAATGTACTTTTAATAAATATTTATGAACCCTGCATATTGTTTTTCCTTTTTCTGTGGCAAAATCCTTGACAAAAGCAAGTTAACTGAAGGAGGGTTCTGTTGTGGAATACTACTGTAACTAGGCAAAGATGTGTTACATTTGTTGATGTTGCCGAACATGGCTTTAACAGTGTAAAGGTGTGTTGCATTTGTTTATGCTGCATTTGTTTAATTATGTAAAGATGTGCTACTGTTTCACCTTGCCTGCCTAAGGCACATGATTGGTCTATTAAAAACCTGAATGTTCAATAGCTAGGCAGTAAAAGGATAGGCAGGGCTGGTGAGCAAAGAGACTAAGCAGGAGGTGGAATCTATGCTTGGGAAAGAAGAGAGGAGAGAATGAGGAATACATAGAGAGAGACACCTGGGGCTAGCCAGCCAGCAGCCAGCCAGACACAAGCATAGAATTCAGAGAAAGTAGTTCATATGGAATGAAAGAAAGGTAAAATGTCCCAAGGTAAAATACAGATTAATAGAAACATAATAATTTAAGTTGTAAGAGCTAATGGGACAAGCATAAGAGAAGGCTGATCATTCATAATTAATAAAGTCTCCATGTCATGATTTGGGGGCTGCCGATCCAAGAAAGCCTGCTACATGGTTTGTTTTGTATCAAAGTTTGAGGGTATAACCCATCACGGCAGAGAAGGCAAGGCTGCAAGGTGAGGCAGATGGTCACATTGCACTCATAGTTGATAGGCAGAGGGAGATGAAGCTAGTGCTCAGCTGACTCCTCCTCCTCTGCTTTTCATTCAGGAAAGCGCCCCAGGATGAGACCTGAAATAGACCTCCTCTCTCCCATTCAATTTCTCTGGAAACATGCATGTAGAAACAACTAAGAGTAGTTTCCCTATCCGCTAAGCTTAACAATAAAGAGCAATGAAGTCTGTACTGGCTAGTTTTATGTCGATTTGACACACACTATAGTCATTTCAGAGGGGAAGGAGCTTCAATTGAGAAAATACCTCTGTAAGATCTGATTGTAAGACATTTTCTTAATTAAAGATAAATGGGGAGAGCCAAGCCCATGGTGGGTGGTGTCATCCCTGAGCAGGTGGTCCTGAGTTCTGTAAGAAAGTAGGCTGAGCAAGTCATGTGAAGCAAGCCAGTAATCAGCATGGCCTCTGCATCAGCTCCTGCCTCCAGGTCCTGCCCTGAGTGAGCTCCCGCCATTACAGGTTTTTCTTCTTTTTTTTTTTTAATGGCAAAGTGTTTTATGGAACAATGAGTGGAATAAATCCTTTTCCTCTTTTGATTGCCTTGGTCACGGTGTTCCATCAGCAGTAACCCTAACTTAGACACTGTGTAAAGTGATCTAGGTAATATGAGAAGCTAAAGGGATACACAGAAAACAAGACAATAACAAAAAGCAGACACGTGAACAGTGCCTCTGTGTCATGCTTTAGCAGCCAGAACTCAGTATTTACAACAAAGCACCTCATGAAAGAGTTAAAATGTTTCAAGAATGATTAAGACAATTCAGCAAAATAATCTTCAGTGTGGGTCGAGTGAATCTCGCGGCATTGCTCCCTGGGAATCATTCCCCTCCTTGTGAAAGTGTAGGCTATCTTACAGCACATGTGGATATTTGACTCGGTCAACTATTAGAATATGAGCCAGTTTTCATGTTCCACATTTGTGCCCGGCATCTTAAATTCTGTATACTTCTCTTCTGTGCTGTTCCTCTTTGTGTCCGGTGTAGATGATAATGAGTCCCTAAAGGATGAAAAATACACTAAAATAAAAGGCATTAACCCTCACCTGACTGTGTGCTCAAGACTCAAGTCTGCTAAAATGGTATCATCAAAGAGTGTTAATTTGGAGAATTAGAAAGAAAGGAGACAAATGACAATACTATATACTCTATAGACTAATAGGAGGAAGTCAAGACTGATGCCATCATGGGATTCTGGTGTTTCTGTCTTAGGTGTTATAGTGTGACTATGGCATGACCCTCACTTGCTCATAGATGAGCATTTGTTGTATTTGTGGACAGATTGGGAGCTTTAAGAAGTGGGGCCTCACTAGAGGAAGTGGCTAAATACTGATACACCCTAGTAGATTATATCATTCCTTGTTTCTATTTACCCTCTCTGCTCCCTGTCCACCATGATGCAAAAATACCTCTTATATAAGTTATTCTTCCTCCTTCAGGCCCAGTAGAATAGAATCCTCTGAAATAATAAACCATATTGAATCTGGCCTCATTTAAGCTGTTAACCTCAGTTATTTTACCATAGCCATGGTAAACAAAACTAATGCTATGCACTGTGCTTGCCATGGAAGAAAAATATTGGGATGGTTAAATTGTCTCAAGAACATGTAAAAACTACTGAGAAAAACAGAAATATTTTTATACAGTAAACATTTCAAGAGAGTCTAAATGAAGATAAATGCCCAAAACAATACAAAAACCAACAGTCTCAGAGATTTCTGCACCCACTTATATTACATGCTACCATTTTGATATGATATAATTACTCAGTCTCCCAAAGCATGCACTTAGTCACAGTGTACATGAGTTAAATGTGTCTGAATAAGGAAACCTACTGCATCCAAGCATTTCAAGTGAAGGAAAGTTGCCTGAGCAACTGGAATCCATATTCTGCAGTCCAGATGTTTGCTTTCTGTGTTCCCTGCCATTAATATGCTGAAATCCTATTTACGCATGATATTGAAGATGAGGCCTTTGAAAGGAATTAAGTTCTGAGGGCTTAGGAACTGCTGTTCCGTGGCATCCGTTCTCTCTTGCTCACTCATTCTTGCTGTCTCCCTTGCTTTCATTCTCATGACCCTGCACAATACTATACTCTCTGGGAGTTCCTTGTCCTTTTCCAGATTCTTTCCAGCACTCTGAGAAATAAATGTCATTTGTTTAATGCCTCTTCTCAATGATGTTTTATTATAGCCATCAGAATTGATTAAGATGTCCTAATTCAGTAATGGCTTTAGGGACCCTAAAATGTTTCTGCTTTGATGTCTTGTGTCACGTTATTGAGGCTTGATTGTCTACAACCAACTTCACTCTGGAATCTACAGCCCCCAGTGTTTCAAAAGGCATTATCTCTTCCTAATCAGTAAGAATAAGAACAATTTACCAGAACCCCTTAGAAGTGTCACATTTGTTAAAATTGTGCCTCATGGCATAGTTTCAGTTAATTATCAGTAAGAGGAATCCAAGACATGGCCCTGGGCTGGAGGTGAGAGTCACTGCTGTGAAAGGAATACACACAGGAGGGGAAAAAAGGTGGTACCGCTCTAGAATAGAAAATTACAGGGGTATATATAGAGAAGGAGGGAAAGGAGGAAAAGACAGAATGAGGCAGGAAAGGAAGGAGGGGGAATGACAGAAGAACTAGATAAGGGAATAAAGGAAGGAGAAGAGGAGAGGGAAGAAAGGAATGGAGGTGGAGGGAGGGATGGAAGAAGAGAGGAAGGAAGTGTGCTGAAACACAAGCTAGATACAACATCAATTGCAGTTCTCAGGAAGAGGAGGCAGACAGCTAAAGGAAGAAAACAGTATACACACCATAAGTACTTCTTACATCATGGTAAGTCATAGACTGAAATACTATGTAAAATATAGACTATATGCATGTCCTTTCAGATTCACCATCAAGACGAACTCTACACAATTATTTCATGCAACCTGAAAATTATAGAGTGCCTTCTAGAACATAGCAGCCTGCTGCTCTGTAGTTCCCGTCTGCCTGCACTGTGTTTTATATTCCCTTTGAAATTTGAATTTCTTTTCTAGTGACTTATATTTTATTTATAACACTTGAAATTCTTTTCATGTATATTAAGCCACTATCTTGCTTTCTTTAAAATATGCACAATCTTCTCAGCTGTTACACACATTCATGGTTGTTTTGCTTTTTCCAAGTAAATCTGCTCTCGTTTATCATACTGTGACAGGCAAATATTTTACAATTTCCATCATTCGGTTTCAGAAAATACACTTACATTATATTTCTATTTCAGTATATGCTGTAGCACTAATGTTGCTCAATGATTTGTTGTAGCTTGCATGTGAAATGTCCTCCACTGGCCCATATATCTGCTCTCCCAATAGCGCCACTGTTTGGAAACCATTGGGAGGAAGTGGGTCACTGGGGGGGGGTGAGGCTTTATAATCACCATACTTCCTGTTTTCTCTCTTCTGCCTGAGTACAGATGTGATGTGACTAGCAAATCTCCCACCGTGGTTCCATGCCTTTTCTCACCTAGTCTCTTGACTTCTGAACAATGCCAGAGCATGCCCCTGAGCTGTGAGCCTGAGTAAATACTTTCTCCATTACAGTGTTTGTGTCTTCCCACGGATTAGCGGCATCTTGGAGTTTCTATTTATCCTTTTCTTTAAGTTCATGAGTTCCGAGAGGACCCATTCAGAGATAAGATGATGCAGAAAGGTGTGAAAGAGATCACAGCATGCTATGTGATCACCCTTGTATGCTATGTGCCAGAATAGCCTTCAGGATCCCTAGGAGACAGTTATAGTAGGAATCTCAGGCTGGAAAGAGTTCACATCAGGACTGCAGCAGATGGTTGGCACTTACAAGGCACGGTATAGACATAGTCTGAGACTTGTCTTTACTATAGATTAAACATCCTCATGCAGCAAAAAGTGGCATTCTGAAAGAATATTTTTGACTACATAATGACGGAACAGACGTGTGTGTGTGTGTGTGTGTGTGTATGTGTGAAGCACTCATGCATGTGAGGCTGTGCTGTGAAGTCTGAGGTCAACATCAGATATTTCTAGTTAGGAACTGCTTGCCTTGATTTTTTAAGGCAGTGACTCTCACTGGGACCTGAGGCTTCTTGATTAGGCTAGGGTGGCTGGCCAGCTAGCCCTAGAGACTTTTCTGCCTGTGGGTTCCCAGCTCAGGCTGTAGAAGCCCATGGCAACATTCCCAGATGATGATGATGATGATGATGATGATGATGATGATGATGATGAAGGCTATAATGAAGACTACATCTTCTATCCTCCTCCTGTCCTCCTCTTTTTCTTCTTCTGCTGCTGGAGATCAGACAGCAAAAACATTGACTGAGCTATGTTACCATTCCCCAAACTGATTTTCTAATTCACAATCAGCATGAATCTAAACACTGAATACAGTATTTGTGAACAATGTAACAGAAAATAAGGCAGTTGCAGTACAAAAGACCAAATGCTATTGATTTGAAAGTGTAAATTTTCTCATATTCTGTCATGTGGAAGCTTCCTCAATCTGAGTGCAGTTTGATTAAATTTGTGATACCTGTTTTGAAGAATTGCTCCTGCTATTTTTCATAAAGATCTATTGACTTTCATAAGAAGCCTTTTAAACATCTTTTGAGACCCCCTTATTTCTCAACTAATAGAAGACATTAGCTGTACTTCTTTTTTACATTTTAAAGCTTTTACCATTAGAGCATGTTATATAAGCATATAATGTGTTTGTATCCAGTGCAACCCCCCTTCCTTCCCTTCCAGTTTATCATCTCTAACCTTCCCCATAAATTTACTGCTTCTCCCTTCCAACTCTTTACACTCTCTTCTTTTACAAAAGAAATCCATCATATGTGCATAGGTATATGAGCATGTACTGAGGCACGGGTAGCCTCTCAGGAACCACATTCCCAAAGAAAATTTATTAACATTCCTCATGCAGCCACAGTTACATCTCAGCTAGTGGTGTGACTTCATGAGTCCCCATCCCTGCTGGTTTGGGGCTGCAAAATCTTATACAGTTATGGAGTACACCGTCACAGATGTTTGGAAGGCCCTATTACCTGGAAGTTGCTGTTTTCTTACAGTGGTCTGCTACTTATGGATCTTAGAATCTTCATCTTCTTCTGTGATTGTATTTGAAGATTTTCTGGGAGAGAGTGTGAAATATATGTCCCATTGAAATCTGAATACTTAAAAGTCTCTTATTCCCTGCATGCTGATTGCTTGTGGTTCTGCACATTAATCACTACTTACCAAACAAATGAAGTTTCTCAGAAGACGGTTGAGAGATGAGGGATTCCCCTCGGGATGCTATGAGCATGTTTTATTACCATTGGTTAATAAAAAAGCTGTTTTGGCCTATGGCAAAGCAGAATAGAGCTATGTGGGGAAAACTAAACTGAACGCAGGGAGAAGGAAGGCGGAGTGATGGAGATGCCATGTAGCTGCCAAAGGAGCAAGACACTGGAACCTTACCAGTAGGTCACACATGTATTAATCTATACATCGATTAATAGAAATTGGCTAATTTAAGATGTAAGAGCTAGTTAGGAATATGCCTGAGCCATTGGATAAACAGTGTTATAATTAATACAGTTTCTGTATGATTATTAAGGTCTGGGCAGCAATGTGTGGCCTCTGCTTACAGAGAGATGCAACCTTCTGTGGATATAAAATAAGAACTTAGGGAACAGCTTATTAACAGCTTATTATTATTATGTCCACTTAGCAGAATAGAATTATTTGGGATTCAGGCCCATAATCTAGTCAGCCATCTGTTTGGGGTCTAGTTAAAGGTACCAGTCATAAGTGGCATTTTGTAAAAAGTGCTTCTAAATTGAGGTTGGTTGCTCCCATAACATTCATACCACTATTGAATCATGGAGTGTGTCTTTCTAGGCTAGTCTTTATTATAACTCAAAGGGTTCACAGCTGGTATTTTTCTCCCCTAGTATGAATAGAACTTTTCAAAACTGTGAAAGCTAGTCAGTAGGAATGAATCTTCGAGGTCAATGCTAGGCAGTAAAGATAAAGTTTTCAAGTCTGTATTGACTTTATTTTTCCATAATCTATTTTGAAAGTATGTGGTGTCTTCAGAAATAGGAAATTCCAGAGTGTATCTAAGACCAACTTATAATGATATGGAGGCATCTATACTATATAATTGACTACCAACTCCAAAAGAAAAATAACCCATACTTCTCATTGACTTCTTTATTGGATAGCCTATGGTGTCTGGGAGGGCAGTCATAAGATAACTCTATTTACACTTCCTTTATATACACATATGTGCTTGCTTTAGGGAGTTTCTGCAGTAGTGGATTTCTATATGGCATTTTTCAGAGGTCTTTAGATTCAATTATCTCTCCTCACACTTTCTCATCTTTCCTGCCCTTCCATTTCCTACTCAGTTTAACTCTTCCTGTTCTATGGTTATGTTTCCACCTTCACATCACCTACATTCTATTCCCATTTCTTTGAAGCCTTCACCATGGCTTCAACTTAAACACATACACACATCTAAGGATTCAGAGCTAATATCTTCCCATGAGATAGAATATGCAGCCCCTGTCTTTGTGGGTCTGAGTTGCCTCATTTAGAAACACTATATCCAGCTCCACACATTAACCTGTGGATCTCATAATTTTGTTTCTTCGCAGCTGCATAATATTGTGTGCCACATTTACATTTCATTATCTCTTCATCAGTTTGTGGGTGTTCTGGCTGATTTCATTTCATTTTTAAGTTTCATTTGTTTACTTAGGGTATATGTGTTGGAAAGCCTTACTATTGCACACATGTCGAGGCCACAGGACAACTAGTAGGAACTAACTCTCTATTTACACGATCTGTTTCTCAGTTCTTTGGGCTTGCCAGCAATTGTCTTGACTTGCTGAGTCATTTCAAGTGCCCTGTAAAAATATTTTTCTTTTAATTCCTGATTCCTTCATATTTTGGAAGATTACTATAAACTTGAAATGTCATCCCATATATCAATATTTTTACATAAAACATAATATAGAATTATCTAAAATACTAACTCACTGAAAATAATAGCAATATTTTTATCCTCTGGCCTGGTGTATTACCATCATAGCCTGCTTCCTCCTCATTCCAACTGTTTTGTAAGCTGCTTGCTGTCCTGTCTTCACACAATACTCTGAGTCACACTGCATTTGGGGACTTTCAGAAACTCAGATAACTAGTTATTTGCTAATAACCTATACTCATAGCTTTCCAAATATAGGCAGGAGCTTGAACTGCATTATTTGTCATAAACATAGGAGGAAGTAACCCCATCAGGTTTTATTTCCCAGAATACAGATAAATGACTTGTTTCTCCTGGATCGTGAGCTTTTTTATGTGTACACAAATTTAGGAAGACTATGAAATTAATACTTTAAAGAGAACCCAGCTCTAGTGATTAAAAGCATAGTTTCTCAAGTCTAAGCCTGGATTTTCAGAGAGGAATGTATATATTTCACAGCTAGCTGTGTCAGGATATCTAGCAGTAAGCATTGCAAGGGACACATGGCTTACAGTTCTTGGTGATATGGTCATCTTCGTAGGGAAGGCAGCAGGAGGAGGATGCTGCTCATCTCTTTAGTTGCGAAACTGAAATTGAACAGCAAGTGAGGCCACTCCACAATATCAAGGCCCACTCTGAGTGACTCACTTCTTCCTAAGGGTCTCCAGCTTTCCCAGACAGGGCCCCAGCTGGGGACCAAACATGAATCTGCGCAGGACATTTCACATTCATGGCACAACAGGTCCTTTGGAGATTTATTTTATGTTAGTCTGTGTACAGGCAAAGTTAATGATATCTGAACATCCCAAAGAAACACTTTCTTTTGGGAAAACAATGAGTTTGTCTTCACATGAAATTAATTTAACTATATTATTATATTTCAAAAACTGAAGCATAACAGCTCCCCCTCAAAACACCGAGCCCCTTCGACATAATGCAGATGCTTAGAACGGCCAGTTATGCTTTCAACCATATTAAATTGCTGCTGTGTTCTGACTCAAAAAGTCTGTAAGAGAAAACTTCTCATTTATAAGATTATTTTATGTGTGTGTATGTGTGTGCATGCATATGGGCATGATTAACCATAAAGACAAGAAGAGGGCATTAGATCCCCTGGAGAAGGAGACAGGCGGTTGTGAGCTACCTGACATGAATGCTGGGAACCAAACTCAGGGCTTCTGCAAGAACAAGCGCTCCTAACTACTGAACAACTTCTCCAGCCTCTATAAGTCTGCCTCTTAAATATCATCATCTCAGTGAATGTGTTAGCCAAATTAAATCCAAGTCATTCACATGAATTCAACCCAAAAGAAGACAAAGAGTTGAAAATAAGCAATTCTAAAGCGGAAAATAGAAGCTGTTGTTTCTTTTGAGTCCTTTATGGAGTTGACCAAATCTTTGATTCCAGAAAATAGAAAAACAGTGACAACTTTACTCTGAACTTCCACCCAGTCTGTGTCATTTCTATAAACCCTGAAATGTTTTCTGGAGCTTGGACAACTTAAGGACATTCACAAATAAAAAATGAGTATAAATTTTAGTGAAATGGAAATTATCAGTTACATTAGCTTTGCTAAATGTCAATCTTTTACTGTTATAGAATATTATTTTAAGATGTGTTATATTTGTTTATGCTGTGGAATATTTGTTTAACGATGCAAAGATGTGTTGTAGTCTTTTATGTTGCATTTGTTTAACCCTGTGAAGCTCTGTTACTTTGTCTGTCTAATGTATCTGATTGATCTAATAAAGAGCTTAACAGCCAATAGCAAGGCAGAAGAAAGGATAGGAAGAGCCAGTAGGCAGAGAGAATAGAAGAGAAGAAATCTAGGAAACTGATAGAGGAGCAAAAAAGAAGGAGGAGGAGGACTCTGGTGTCTAGCCACCCAGCTACACAGCAAGCCATGGATTAAGAAGTGAAAAAAGGTATGCAAAGATAGAAAAAGGTGAAAGCCCCGAGGCAAAAGATAGATGGAATAATTTAAGAAAAGCTGGTTAGGAATAAGCCAAGCTAAGGCCTGGCATTCATAAGAATAAAACTCCGTGTGATTTATTTGGGAGCTTACCCCCAAAGAGTAAAACAAAATCAACAACATTTTTACCATTAATGATGATCAGTTATTGGTGTACCCAAAGCTGAACCCTTCCCCAAGTTATTATCTATGGGACATTTAAGAGAACTTCTTTGGGATTAAAATCTGGGTAGGCTCACTGTGAGCTTTCTGACTGATGTCCTCTTGATGACAGAACTCACCTTGTTGGAGAAAAATCAGTCCAGGGCCAGGAATATGGGCCACTATGTAAAGCCTGTGGATGTATAAGTTTGATGATCTGAATTTTATGTCCAGAATTTATATAAAGCTGAAAAGAATTAGCCCCCAAAAGATGTCATCAATCTTGCGTAAGTACACCATAGTATGAGTATCACCCACCCCACCACCAATTTTTTTTAAGAAATAAGTTAGATAAATGATCCACCCAAGCATGAGGACCTGAGTTCAGTCCATACATTGATATTAAATCCAGGTGTGTTCATATGGTCCCCAACACTGGGTAGAGAGAATTTTTGGGGGCCTGCTGAACAGCCAGTCTAGTTGGACTGGTGAAATCTAGGTTTAGTGAGATTGATAGAGAGTTGACTTCTGAACTGCAAATGCACGTGCAAATGTGTAGCCACACAAATAGACATCTCAACTAGTACACACACACACACAGGAGAGAGAGAGAGAGAGAGAGAGAGAGAGAGAGAGAGAGAGAGAGAACCAACTAAAACCAAATGATGCCTTTTAACTGAAACAAAAGGACAGAACAAAAGCCCTAGGGTGTGTAAATCTCCTCCAATCCATTGTATATTATTGTCATGCCAACAGCACAGTTATCTACATTGAATACTTAGTTGTTTTGGAGTTTTGTTCTTTTATATGTCTAGAGAAACTTTCCAAAAGGAATGAAATGAGGGACAGAAGGGTATGACTAAATATTCCAATAATTAGTTTAAAAAAATTAAAAGAGAAAAATGGGTAGCCCTAAGAACAACTCTCAAAAGGCCTCTATTCTACCTCTAGACCTGTCTCCTGCCTGTGAGCATCTTCCAATTAAGTAATTAATTCAGAAGTCTCTTGTGATTAATCCTCTCTAGTAATACCATCAGAGACATCCCAGAGTCTTTGGTAGCATAGTCCTATGCTCTCTTGAAGCCAGCAAAGTTAACATAAGATTAGCCATCAGAGTATATGAATTATCTCACCTGGTACTAGGCACTGACAATATGCCAACTGCACATACGTTTTTATTTACTGTTAGCAGAAACTCTATAGTTGACATGGAGGGTGCATAAGCTAAGTTCTTTATACAGAGTTGCTACTATGTTAGAAGTTAATGGATGAAAGAGAATGAGAAATATCAAGGGATCTCAGAACACATCTACTCATAGACCCTGAAATGTAGACCCTAGTGATTCTAAGAATCAGCTCCCTAATTGCTTCCTTTGAACTCCTCATGGACCAGATTGATTTCGGGAGAAGCCCAGGAGAGCTAACAAAAGCAACAGGCAATCAAGACAAAGTAATTTCCCTTAAGGGAAGAGAAAGAAAGCGGGCACCCTAGGAATCTGCTGCTGACAGTCTGAGTCCTGAGAGAGATGAATGACTTAGGGAACAGATGGTTGCAATCAAGGAAATGATCAGGAGTCTTCGCTGATTCAGATGGTCTGTCATTGAACATGAGATGAGATGTGGGCCTTAGGGAGTTAGCGGTCAACCTAGACTTACAGACTGCATCAGCAAACTTACCTAACACAGAATAAAGATACTTAATTTTACACACACACACACACAAACACACACCACACACACGCGTATGAATGAATGTCTAGCAAATTCTTCAGTAGTTACTGACTTTAATAACTTCTTATCTCTTTTTATTCGAGTGTGTGTGTGTGTGTGTGTGTGTGTGGTTGTG
>LOEQ01007716.1:21476-34309 GCA_001685075.1 Bramus lutescens | reverse complement strand
AAAAAAACCTCTTTCATCTCAAGCTTCCATACACTCCTATACTATGAACCAGGGAATTAAAGCCTCTGAAGTAATGTCAGAGATTGGATTAAAAATGTGGAGGTAATAAAAGTCTAACCAGTGACATAGGAAGGTAAGTTTATTGAGTTTCTCAAAGAAAAAAGTATACTCATTCCTATAGTTCCTATAGTGATACAGGAAAACACCTGTCTTTCCTGGACATGTTAGTATAAGCTGCTGTAGCCAACTGGGTATGGGGTCAGGAGCCTTTTTTTTTTTACTGTTGACCACCATTGATGAAGACACAGGTGAAATGAACCCTGAAACAGAGAACCAGAAGAACATAGCTTTTCAGAGGGGCTATGCTCATCACTCTGAGAGCAATCAGAAAATGGAAAGGTACCATTGTACAAAAATTAATTTGAGAAGCATATCATTCCTTTCAAAGTGTTTTCAATCACTGATGTTAATATAAATATTATTACATGAGCATAAAATGACACTATAAATATCTAGTCTCAAAGGCAGTTGGGCCTGATGGAATGTGTGTATTTACAAAGTCCAGCCAATAAGGAACAAAGAATTTTGAGTTATGGAAACTTCCTGTTATAAAATATACCTAGTTAGAACTACAGAAAGTTATTACACTTTAAATCTACTTTTTCTCCATAGGTAGAAAAGCTTAGTATCTACACACAGCTTGCTGCTCCTCTTCCGTGATGATTTCTATATTCTCCAGGGTTGGTTTAGGTTTAGATATTTCCATATCCTTAGAGCTGTCAGATACTTTCCACACAGCATGTATGAGAAAATATTTGCTGAATGAAGACCCAAGAAATCCCTAGATAATAATTGGGAAAAATATATGGCACAATGGAGCCAAGTTACTACAACGTAACCTGACATTTCTTTTTCCCCAGGAAACAAAAATGAATTATTCTCATCTGTTTATTACTAGGGTATTTTGGGAGCATGAATTAACTATAAAATTTATTCTGCTTTTGATCTTTGGGGAAAAAAGTCACATGCTAACTTTGTTTTCATTTATTTCCATAGGAATCCATCCTAAAATGTAGTTCTCTTCTTGCTTGCCACAGACCATTGTTTTTGGAGTTATTGATATAATGGTCTAAAGTTATGCATAACATTTTAAATTTCATTCTGCATGTGTGAGAGTGTGTGTATGTATACTGTCATCTGCATTCAGATGTCCACAGAGGTCAGAAAATCAGTCAGATCCCTTGGAACTAGAGTTACAGACGGTTTTGACCCACAGCATGAGTGCTGAGAACCAACCCTGGGTCCTCCGCAAGAGCAGTAATGGTTTTTAACAGCTGAGCTTTCTCTAGCTCCAAGTCATGTGCATTTTAAGTCTGCATCACACTGATAAAATTAGTCATACTAATTTTGATTTCAAGAGAAGGGCTTGCTTCAAATCTCCTTATTCATATGTTAATATCAATATTTTGTATTTGAAGATTAATGCATGGTCTCTCCAAACATGGTGGTTTTTACATTTGAGCTAGAAAAGCAATGTCATGAGTTGAAAGCCAGATGTGCCTGGACAGTCAGACCATATTTAAGTAGCAGCATTGCACCTGGCATCTATAGAGAGATTCTGGGTACTGATGGGGAAATCTGCCCAGACTCTCTGGACATCCTTCCTTTGTGTTCCCTGAGAATTGGCTGGGTTCTCCTTTCCTACCAATGTCCTAGGGAGAATTTCACAGGAATTGCCAGATGGCTCATTCTGAGAAGAGTTCTGTGCAATCAGTGGCAGGGGGGATTTTGAAATAAATTCTTGGCAGGAAAGAGGCAGAAGAGCCATCCTCGTTATTATTTCAAGATCATTTTTTATAATGTCAAGTAGAAAATGCAATGTGTAAAAACCAGTATTTACAGAGCATTGCGTACTCTGGTGTGCTATATATGAAATGTATGTTCTTATAAACTTCATAGAAACTTAACTGGTTTTCATTAGATATGAGGGGTTCTACCTTACATACATGGCAAAAAATGCCCCATTTAAACCAAAGCAGAAAAGCTTAAAGATAGTTTCTAGTCTAATACTGTTATATTACCTTGTTGTTCTATTACTAATAAAGACTCAGGAGTCAGATATTGGGGTGAAAACCTGATAGATCAAGGAAGTTGTGGAGGTGAATTCAACTGACCTTCTCTCCACACTTCCTAGAACAAAAAGCAAGTGAAAAAACCCCACAAGTCCAAGCTCCAAGTCCCTCCCTATTCCTTCCTGTGCCTCTCTATCCAGTTCTCCATATTTTCTATGGCGAATTTTTGTCTGGCTCCATCCCCTGATTCAAGGTTAACTTTATTAACACAATCTCAGGGTATCGCAGTGCAATCAAATATCCTGCAACATAATATTTTCTTGGTTTAATTGATGACTGGAGAAATGGCTCAGCAGATAAGATCACATTCTGTTTCTGGCAGTGGGCCATGTGGTGGAGGTATTTTCTATCCTGGTAGATAAAGAAGATGAGGGCCATGAAAAAAACCAAGAGGGGTACAGCCTTTGGAAAGCCACCTTCTGTCAGGTAGGCTCTTTCAAAGGATCCATGAACAAGGTTTACCATTATGAGTGTGCTTGTTCCACAGTTACTAGTAGCATGTTCTTATTCCAGCCTGCACGTGACTCATTGGCACCTGGTTCCAGGGATTTAGATATGGTACTTATGGTTCGGAGCTGATGAGACGATTGATGATGTGGGAGTGAGGAGACACAATTTGCAGGTAGATGAACGTGAAAGCTTAGGGTCTGAGTGAAACTGGCCACAGTGATGGTGGCTGCCTGGGACTTGCTAAAGTTTTAAACCCTGCACCCTGTGAGTCAAGTGTACCAGCTGAAAAGAAGTTATAGAAATAAAATATATCTTTAAAATTAAGAAGACGAGACCAGGCTTGGTGCTGTCTTCCCTGATGGAAGAATATGCCCTCTTTCAGCAGTCCTTGCTGGCTCTGGCATGACGCCACTAGTCTCAGTCCCATGAGATAAAGAATTTCTCCTTTCCTTTGGCACTTAGTCTTCATGCAAAAAGTTAGCATCCTTGGAGAAAGGCACTTAATACACGTGTTTCAAGTGGAAGAAGTCTTTCTTGGTTTGAATATGTGCTCATGTTACACAGCTGCTTAATTTTCTAAAGCCCAAGGTTACATATGATTTATGTTTATATTTCATATTCTGTTAAAATTTATCAATGTTTAAAAATTCTTATTAAGTAAAATATGGAGGTTTGTAGTATTTTTAAATTTTGAACTTATTCACAACATATTTTGATCATGTTTCCCCTCCCTCAACTCCTCCCAGATTCTCCCCACACAACTTTGTATTTTTTCCCTTTCCCTCTCTAGCTTTGATTTCTCTTTAATGCATGTGTTTCATGCATATTTGTGTGGGGTGAGAGATGAAGAGAGACAAACAGACAGAGAGACAGACAGAGAAGACAGAGTGCTTGTCCTCAGCATTGTCTGACTTGCTTTCTGCATCAAAGACCCTCATTGACCTAGAACCTGCTGGCTGGATAACCAGCCTCTGAGATCTGCCTGCCTTTGCCTTCCAGTACTGGGTTAGAAGCCTGCACAACATCAACGTTGTTTCAGAATCCCTGGTGCCTAGGCTTGAACTTATGTCCTCCTGTTTGCAAGGCAAGTACTCTATAAATTGCACCCATCTCCTCAGCCCAAATAAGGGAGATTTGTAGGACAGATTTTCAAAGAGAAAGTGATGATTCAGTCTCTGAGGGAGAAAGGATAAATTCTGAACTATCAATTCAGAAAATGTTATTGATTATGACATATGCTTTCTAGATTAGAAATAATGTAATTTTATCAAAGAATATTTAAGAAAAATCATTATTTAAAAAATAGCATACTGTATATAGTTGGTTGATAGCTAATGTACTGAATATGATTGATATCTTATGACTCAGAAAGCAATTATGGAATATCAGAATAATGTATCTATTTAGAAAAATATTAAGCTATTAGACATTTTTGTAGGAAAAAAGTCTTCATAGTGATATAAACTCTCATTAAAATTTTCTTACATTTGGGGCCTAGAGAAATAACTCAGCAGTTAAATGCATGTATTGCCCTTGCACATAGAGCAACTTCAGTTCCCAGCACAGGTACTGTGGCTCACAGACATCTGTAATTCCAGCCCCAGAGGCTTCTAAAACCTTCCTCTGGCCTCCAAGGACATCTTCACTCATGTGAACATGTATCCCCCAACACCTGCCAGCACAACACACACACACACACACACACACACACACGTGCACTCATACACATAATTAAAAAAATGTTTAAGAACAAATCTCTTACATGTACAAATTAGATACATCTTTCTGGGTGATAGATTCCCAGGGTCACTGTGTCTCGGTGTCCTGGGGCTGCTGGACAATTAGATAAGTTGGTAGTTTTTTAACAAAAACTTACAGTTCTTGTTTCAGCAGAGTGGATTTTCTTGTCTGCAAATAGAAGATTACATAGATGTGGTGACTTATATTTCAGACTGGCTGTTTCACTCATTTCAATTCTCGTTCTCCATCACTATTGAGAACAGATCCCCTGCTCAATCTATTCCCAAGGCTGATTTTTATGTTAGTCACTGAAAATTACAGTAGACAGTTGGGAGAAATGACAGAGACAGCTGAAGGGGATTAATCAGTATAAATATTGTTGATCAAGGCTGTATTTATCAAATCCATACCTTGCTCTTTTGTCCCCAGGAAGCAATCACATTTCCACCTCCCTTTCCAGGACCTAGCTTTTATTTATGATGCTTGTGATCTTTAAGACAGGTTCTGATCCTTCATTTCACTCAAAGACAGATACAGTTAAATATGGAGAAAGTGTTTTTAAAATACAGTATTTGGAAATAACCCAGCTGATGTTTCTCCTCTAATGAACTTTTAGAGATTTAGTACTAATTTGGTTATAAAAATTGAGGGGGATAAAATTTCTGTGCAAGTATAATGCACGTGTATAATATCTATCTTGAAGATATGCAATATTATCTCATGACCTTTACAAAACACCTATATATTTTTATTTTACATATTTGCCTGAAAGTATGTGTCATATGTAATGCCTGTGGAGGCCAGAAGAGAGCATCAGATAACCAGAACCAGAGTTATGGATGGTTGTGAGCCACTATGTGCTGCTGGGAACAAAACTTGTTGATGCAAAAATCATCAAGGGGTTCCAACCACTGAGCTGTCTTCTGTCCATTTGTGTTTTACATACACACACACACACACACACACAGAGGGAAAGAGAGAGAGAGAGAGAGAGAGAGAGAAACGATCTAAAGAACAGTTAGATTTTCTAGCACAAATAGCTGCCTGTTTTACAGGAAAAAATTGTAAGAAGAGCTATAATTTGTTCATTTACTCTTTAGAAAACATCTTGATTGCTAAGGACTGTTGTTTGCCTTTTCAAACACTTCTCAGGGACATGGTAATGACGCATGCTCACATCTATTTTTTTTTCCTAAAGCCTTTGTAATTTTCCAAAGCCTGGTTTGTCTTATACTGTGAGTTAGTTAAAGGCTGGCATGCAAACTTCAAACATTTGCTATCCAGGAAATATTTCCTTTCTTCTGCCCAAGGACCTCATTTTTATTTTTGGAGTTATTTATTACATGTCTGCATGTATGTGTATATGTGCACCCAGAAGCATATGCTGGTGCCCATGGAGGTAAGGAGAGGGTGAGATTGTGAGTGAGTATGTGTGGTCTGGGAACTGAACCCATGTCCTCTACAAGAACGCAGAGTGCTCTTAACCACTGAGCCATTGCTCTTGTCCATTAACCAATTATTACAGCTTAATCTGCAAATTTTACTATGGTGCATACATTCAAAACATACATCTCCACAATATTTTAGGTTTAAATCTTACATTGCTTGCTAGTTTGTACATATTTAGGGCTTGAATTTTACCTTAATTACAATATAGTCAAAAGAAATACCTGAATGGTTTCATGCATTTACAACTGTTAAGTTTGCTTTGGAAGCCATGATATGGGATATTTTTGTTATGTAATTCAACATGCATTTACAAAGAATATGTGTTCTGAGTTTTGGCTACATTTTCTAAAAATACTAATTATGTCAAGGATGGTAATTGCAAGTCTCCCATGCTTAATGGTTTTGCTTCTTCGCTGTATCAGTAACTAAAATAGGTGCTTTAAAGGCTTCAAATGTAATTATATATTTTCCTGTTTTTCACTTCCCTCTGTCCTTTATTGCTGTAAGTAATTTAGTGATATATCATCAAGTGCATATGATTTAAGGTTGTTAATTTTTTTCTACTAATTTTTCCTTTTTATGAGACTGTATGGAGTGAAAAGGAATGCCATCTGCTCCATGATAGTGGGTATGCATCTCCAAATCATTTGCTTTTAATCTACATAGCTATAGCAATGGTCACTTTATTATATTTGTTTTTTACATGAGAATAATCTTTGCAGGGACTTTTCTTCCATCTGTAACCATTTTTGGTAATGTGTCTATTCAGACATTTTCCTATTATCTTATTAGAATATTTATATTGTTGTAACTAAGAATATTTGAATGCATTAATATACAAATTCATTCTTGTGTATATATTCTTCAGAATTTTAGTATCTATAATTGTCTTCCTTTCCTTCTTATTTAAAAATATAATTCCAGTCTTTGAGTCCTATCAAAAGAAGCTTACACCACCTAACCAGAAATCACAAATTCTTCTTCCCATGATTCCTCTACCTACTTTGCTTCCTATTGAAGTTAGATACAGATTCTTTTGAGCTTTGGTTTTATTTATTTATGTATTTACCTTTCTTTTTATTGCTTCTTTTTGTTTTGCACATCATGCTTCCTGATTCCACCTGTCTTCTGTCCCTTTGCATCTGCCCTCTGTCCCCGCAACCCTCCCACAATGAAAAATAAAATTTATGGGAAAAAAGAAAGAAAAGGGAAATCTCATCATGGAAGCTGCAATGGGACACAGTGAATCATGCAGGTAACCCCTTTATCCACACATCTTTACATGAAAGCGTTCGTGCCAAGAATAAACGGTCTGGTGTCTGTCTGCTACACCAAGAATAAACGGTCTGATGTCTGCTACACCATGCTGCTGGGCCCTCACTAGTACTCTTCTTGGACATCCCATTGCTGCCCTACTACAGGTGGTAGGGGCAAAGGGGCATCTTTTCCCACCTTTATCCCACATGGCAGATGAGGGGTATGTGGTCAGCTACCCCACTGCTGAATCCTCAGGGCTCTTTCACCTCTGCCAACAAAGTCAGCTCTACTGTGCTTCCCAGGTGAGAAAGAGAGCCCACTTTCCTGAGTGTTGCAGAAGGTAGGGGGAAGGGCAAGCTCCCTTGTCTGTCACAGGCAGTGAGGGGTGAGGCGTAAGGTAACAGCTCTCCTGTACGCTCAACTTCCAGGACTGGCTCACTCACAGCTCCACTAACAGGGTTGTCTGTATTGTGCTGCCTAGGTGAGGTGCAGGACCTATTCTCCCAAGTGTTACTGCTGGCAGAAGAGGCAGCTCTTTTGTTCCCATGACCTCAGAACCAGTTCCTTAGGTGTTGATGGAGAGAAAGTGGAGGGCATCTCTATCCTACCCATACCACCATATGGCAGGTGAGGGCTGAGGCTAGGTCTCCCATGCTTATGTTATTGGGGTTGGCTCTACCCTCATCAGCAGGGTCAGCTCTGCTGTGCTGCCCAAACAAGGTGCAAGGCTCGCTTTCTGGAGAGCTGCAGTTGGTAAAGGGTTCAGCTCCCTCACCAGGGAGGTGGTGCCAGCTTTCACCGCCCCTGTCTGCAAGGTCAGCTCTACTGTGCTGCCCAGGCAAGTCAGAGGGCCAGTCTTCCCGAGTGCCACAGCTGGTGAGGAGCTGGCATCTTTCTCTCAACCACACTACCCCATGGCAGACGAGAGGGGTGTGACCTGCCCTCCCATTCTCAAGCCCTTGGAGCCAGCTCACCTAATCCCCTGCTAAGTGGTCAGCTCTATTGAGCTACCCTGGTGAGATGTAGGGCCCTCTTTCCTGAGTGCTTCAGCAAGTGAGGCGAGACGGGGCTAACTTTGTACAGCCCTTTCCTCTCTGCCTTCATCAGGGTCGTGGAACAAGCAATAGCCCTTGGCAGTGGTCCAGACCCAGGTAACTGGTTCTGAATAGCAGTAGAGAATCTGCATCAGCCCCTTCCTTGACTCTCTAGCCTCTTCAAATCATATGCATATCTCCTATGTATATGATGCATGTTGCATGTGTGTCTCTCTCTCTCTCCCATATTGACACCTTGTACTCATGTACCACAATGATGCCTGATTGCCAGGTGCTAGAGCTGGGCAGCTCGTGGGGTGAACTTCTTCCTGCCCCCAAGTCCAGAGATCTGAGACAGAGCACCAAAGCAACTCTTACAAAGGAAAGCCTTTAACTGGGCTTTCTTACAGTTCAGAGAATTAGTTTATTGTCAGCAAAGCAGAAATCATGGCGGCATGTAGGCAGACATGGTGCTGGGGAAGGAGCTCAGAGTTCTACACCTGTATCTGCAGGCAGTGGGAATAGAGAGAATTTAGGTATTATAATGTAAGTTTTAACTTGCATCAACTCACATGGCTGACATTTCTACACTTTGTAAACGATGCAGTTTGTCTCTGTATTTATTATATGTTTTGAAATAAATATTACGTAGTGCATTTGGGTACATTTGTGTGCTTAGAAATTTTCTCCTCCTTTTTTACATTCTCTCTCTCTCTCTCTCTCTCTCCTCCTATGCCTCCCTCCCTCCCTTCCTCCCTCCTTCTCTCCCTCTTTCCTTACCCCTCCTCTCTGAGCTGGAACTCAGGATCCCTGACAAGTACCTTTATTCAATGGTTGACCCAAGTTCTTGTTCTTATTCTTAGTTTTATATCTAAAACTAAGATCTGCTTTTAGTCTGGGCATGGTGAGACAGACCTTGACTCCCAGTACTCAGGAAGAAGAAACATGTGGCTCTCTGTGAATTCAAGGATAGTCCAGTATGCAAAGTAAGTTTTGGGACAGCCAGAGCTACACAGTGGGACCTCACCTTTAAACAAAAAAATCAGTTTTTGCTACTCTATGCCTTTTGTGTTTCAAAAACATGGTTTAGAACTAAGTTATTTTACTTTTTAAATGCAAGCTGTGATTTTGGTATTAGGATTTCATTGAATCTGTGGAATACTGAGGGTAGAATCTGGAATAGTGTGGGTATAGATTACATTTTAAACACAAGCAGGCTTGTGAGAACTAAACCTGACTTTCTCTCTCCATTAATTTAGATTTTAATTTCTTTTTGTGTTGTCCTGTAGTTTTGCATATACTTGTCTTTGGTGTTAGTTTAATATTGCAAATGGTATTTTTCCATTTAATTTCACTTCTAACATTTCATCTTTAAGTATATAAATACATGACTTTTCTATTACAGAGCTATATTGTGTGCCCCATGGCTCTTGTACTTTTCTACCACACGTTTGTGAATTCATAAATATTTTCCAATATATGACAATTAATTTAAATGAAAATGTGTGTTTCTTCTTCTCTCTGTGTATGATTTTTTTGTTGTTGTTGCTGTAAATTGGTTTGAACTCAAGGCCAGGGACTGGGGAGAAAGCTGCTCTTGGAGAGGACCTCAGTTCGATTCCCAGAATTCATGTTGGGTGACTTAAAACTACCTGCAATTTCAGTTCCAGGGGATCTGATATCCTCTATGGCCTTCTCAGAAATTGTACTCAAATACTAATATACACATCCATACACACAAAATAAAAATGAATATTTGGAAAGACATTCAGGAAAATGTCAAGTAGAATTTGTGAGAAGGTGTCTGTTTGCCTTTCCCAGTATAAGGAAAACATATTTTCTCCCCCGTTATGGACTGTTAATATTACATGTACATTTCATATAACTGCCTTTGCAAGTTAAACAATTTTCTTTTTATTATTTCTTATATATTATAACAATTTGGTTATTTCCTATCATCTACTTCTCCTGTGTGAGTCTGCTTCTTTTTGTCCTATAGGTTTCAAGTGTGCTGTTAAGTCACTAATGTGAGATTTCTCCACTTCCTTTATGTGGGCATTTAGTGCTATGAACTTTCCTCTTAGCAACTGCTTTCATAATGTCCCATAGGTTTGGATACATTCTAGGAAGTTTTAAATTTCTTTATTTATTTCTTCCTTGACCAAGGGATGTTCAATTGAGCACTGTTCAATTTCCTTGAGTTTGTAGGCTTTCTGCAATTAGTGTTGTTGCTGAACTCTAACTTCAAACCATGGTAATTCTATAAGATACAGGGGGCTAGTGAATTTTTTGTCTCTCTTGAGGTTTGCTCTGTAACTGAGTATGTGATCAGTTTTAAAGAAGGTTCCATGAAGTGCTGAGAAGAAAGTATAGTCTTTTGTGTTTGGGTGGTTGGGTGAAATGTCTGTTAAGTCTATTTGAGTCATGGCATCTGTTAGTTTTCTTTTTTCTCTGTTAAATTTCTGTCTGGTTGACCTATACATTGGGGAGAGTGGGGTGTTGAAGTCTCCTACTATCAGTGTATGGGGTTTGATGTGTGATTTAAGCTCTAATAATGTTTCTCTAACATAGGTGGGTGCTCTTGTATTTGTAGCATAGATGGTCAGGATTGAGACTTCATCTTGATGGATTTTTCCTGTGATGAGTATGAAGTGTCCTTCTACATCTCTTCTGATTGATTTTAGTTTGAAGTCTATTTTGTTTGCAAATCAAAACAACTCTGAGATAACATCTTATACCTGTCAGAATGGCTAATATCAAAAACACCAATGATAGCTTATGCTGGAGAGAATACAGAGTAAGGGGAGCCCTCTTCCATTGCTGGTGGGAATATAAACTTGTACAACTGTTCTCAAAATCAGTATGGGTGGTTTCTCAGAAAATTGGGAATCAATGTACCTCAGGACCCAACAATATCACTCTTGGGCATATACCTAAAGAATGCTCAATCATACTAAAAGGACATTTGTTCAACTATATTCATAGCAGCATTATTTGTAATAATGAGAACCTGGAAACAACCTAGATGCCCCTCACCTAAAGAATGGATAAAGAAAATGCAGAATATTTATATAATGGAGTACTACTCAGTGATCAAAAGAAAAAATTGATGAGATATTTAAATTTTCTTGCAAATGGATGGAACTAGAAAAAAGCATTCTGAGTGAGTTAACCCAGATCCAGAAAGATGAGCATGGTATGTACTCATTCATATATTGATATTATCTGTCAAGCAAAGGTTAATGAGCCAATAGTCCACGACTCCAGAGAAGCTAAGTAACAAGAAGAACTCTAAAAGAAACACATATAGATTCCCCTGTGAAGGGGAAATAGACAAGATTCCCTGGGAAAATCGGGAGCATGGGCATGGGGACAGAAGGGAAGGCGCCATAGGAGGAGGAGGGGAGAAGGGGAGGGAGAAGAAGAACTTGAGGGAACTGGATAGTCAAGATAGGGAAGGACAGAGATAGAGGATAAGGAAAGAGATATCTTGATTGAGGGAGCCATTATGGAACTAGCAAGAAACCTGGCACTAGAGAAAATCCAAGGAATCCACAAGAATGTACCCAGCTAAGACCCTAAGGAATAGTGGAGAGGGTGCCCAAACTGGCCTTGCCCTATAGTCAGATTAATGAATATCTTAAATATCACTATAGAACTTTCATCTAGAAACTGATGGGAAGCAGATGCAGAAAGCCACAGAGGAGCACTGGGATGAGTGCCAAGGTCCAGTTGTAGAGTGAGAAGAGTGAGAATGATAACAAAGGAATCAAGACCATGGATGATGACACTCACTAAAACAGCTTACCTGAGCTAATGGGAGCTCACCAACTCTGGCCAGACAAGAAAGGAACCAGCAGAAGATCAAACTAGGCCCTTGGAATGTGGGTGACTGTTGTATGGCTGGGTCAGACTGTGGGGCCACTGGCAGTGGGACCAGGATTTATCCCTACTGCTTCTAGTGGCATTTTGGAACCATTATCTTTGGAGGGATACCTTCCTCAGGATAGATACAGTAAGGAGGGCCTTGGTCCTTCCTAAAAAAAATTGTGTCTTTTCTTCTCTTGAGGAGTAGATGAGGGTAGAGGGGGGAGGTGGAAGGAATGGGAGGAAGGGAGGGAGTGGGAACTGGGATTGGTATGTAAAATGAAAAGAGATAGGTTTTTAAGTAAAATAAAAAATTAATTAAAATATATTATAAAAATTATACAGAATTTGATTTGCTTGTATCTTTTCAATGTTATGACAGCAGATTCTATTAACCTCTTTCTTTAGTGATGAACTGTTGGGGACCATATGAAAGAAATAGCAATCCACATCGGAACTCAGTCATTGTAAACTAGTTGTGTGTTTTTGGAGAGGTAGAGTACCAAGGACTACATTTCTTG
This sequence comes from Bramus lutescens, assembly GCA_001685075.1. Classification (NCBI taxonomy): domain Eukaryota; kingdom Metazoa; phylum Chordata; class Mammalia; order Rodentia; family Cricetidae; genus Bramus; species Bramus lutescens. The sequence goes on along the minus strand of LOEQ01007716.1, from coordinate 21,859 downwards.
AGAACCTCATGCTGTTATTGAGCATAGCACTGCTTATTTTCCTCACAGTCATCATGTCTTTCATGATCTATGAGTTGTATAAAAATTCTAAGGGGGATTTTAGCCCCTCACTGGTTACTGCCATTGATATTTACAGGAAGAGTGACTGGCTTTTTCAAAGCATTGTTGCTGGAGTAGATTAATGATTTAAACACCCATTTATTCAATGTTGCTCTTATTGTTTGGGCTGCTGCGGTTCTACATAGGAAGTGGTCTCCTGTGCCCATGTGGTGTAGACTACTTCCTACTTTCTCTTCTATCAGGTTCAGTGTGTTCATATTAATATTGACGTATTTAATCCATTTGGACTTGAGTTTTGTACATGGTGATAGATATGGATCTAT
>LOEQ01007716.1:0-12100 GCA_001685075.1 Bramus lutescens | reverse complement strand
GGAGGAGATGGAAATTTTTAATAATAATAATAATAAAATAAATCTAAAAAAGAAAAAATCAGCCGACAATACACAATCCCAGAGAACCTAGACAATAATGAGGACCCTAAGAAAGACATACATGAATTTAACTTACATGGAAAGTAGAAAAAGACAAAATCTATGGAGTAAATTGGAAGCAGCAGGATCATGGGAGAGGGTAGAAGGGGAAGGGAGAGGATAAAAATATACAGCACAATAAAAAAAATTAAAAACTAGTTTTCTACTTTAAAAATAAAAGGAAATTACCGTTTGAAAAAAGAGTTAGTTAATAAGAAGCTTGAGCTAATAAACCAAGCAATGTTATAATTAACATTGGCTGGGAAAGAAAGAGTGGTATCATTCACCACATACACAAACACTAATGAAAATAAATAAAAAGAGTAAATCATTTTAAATATAATTGCAGATATCCTAATCCAGATTTTTGAAAAGTAAAAATTTTTCTACTGTGTAATAGGAACTTTGATCATTAGAATATTTACAATTAGCAATTAGAATATTTTCCATACCCATATACATGTGACTTTAAGAGAGAAATGTGCTGGTGACCTCCTGAACCTTATATAGGGGCAAATTATAAAACGACATTCACATGTTCTCAACCATCAACAATTCCTTTTTAGAGTATCCCATGTCATCTTCTGACCTTTGAAGGCAGCAGACACTCACTTGGTGCACATACATACGCACAGGCAAATTACTCATATACAGAAAGTAAAATTAAATAATAAAAAGACAATGGTTGTCGCATGCAAAATGGACAACTGATGTTAAGGCAAGAGCTTTACAAATCCTTCATTGGCTCTTATAATTCACATAGTTGCAAGACTTATAACTATATAATTATATAGTTAAAATGGGGGACATTAGGGAAAATATAAAGTTCAGAATGAGAGCCAGGCACATACAAAAGGCATGTAGGTATATTAGTTACAGTACAGTTAAATGAAGTAAAACAGGGCTCTTTGTGAGTATTTCAACAACTCAATAATAAAATTGAACTCTGTGTGGTGGTTATATTGAATGTCAACATAACAGTATCAAGAACCACTGTGGAGAAAGATCTGAGCGTGCCCATGAGGGAGTTTCTTGATGAGATAAATTGTGGTGGGAAGATCCACCCAAATGTCGGGGTCACCACTCTGTGAGCTGGAGTGTGGAACTGCATATAAAGATGGGTGAACTGAACAGCAGTCCTCTTGCTCTGGTTCCTGACCACAGACGTGATGTGACCAGCCACCACATACTACTGCCACCATGTGCCTTCCTCACCATGATGGACTGAGTCCTCAAACCAGGAGCTGTTGACAGGTGTTTTGTCACAGCAACACATAATATCTCCACTTCTGTGTTCAGCATGACTTTGTTCTTCCTGGGTGCACCACTGTCTTTCCTACTTAGAGCCGCCATGACTATTTATTAAGGTCTACAAAATATCAATAGCACTTATGGATCTCATTTCCTCTCTTTCTCTCCCTACCTTCCCTTCCCTACCCTCCATTCCTTGATTTCTATCACTTCCTTCCTTCCTTCATTTTTTTGGGTTGGGTAGTAAATTTGTATGGGAAGCAAGATTTAGAAACAGAACTTTCCAGGATTTGCAGATAGACATATCAACTACCACTTGTGGGATGGTGTAAGAACAGCAAATTCTGCCTCAACACATCAGCTGGTTGCTTTAATTCGCTCTGGTGAATCAGAGCTGCTAAATGCAGAATCCTATCATTTGTGCTCCCAGGCAATCCCCTTCTGACTCACCCTGTTTTCAAAGTTGCGGTTATGGTTTCCGACAGATTAATGGTGCCATGCCTACCACCTGGGGTACTCTTTGAAACCCTCTATTTTCATTGACTCGTTCAAAGCACTTTCTTCCTTTCATCTCTCCTGTTTGAAAAAAAATTACTGATGAAAAGAAATTTCTGAAACATTTAGTGCTTTAAAAAACTCTTGCTTCGGAATTTGTGCAAAAAATAATTTAAGGAATGGAAGAAAAAATTAACTGCTTCCCTTCTTTTAAATCTTGTACATAGGAAAAAATAAATAAATTCCAAAGGAAGAATGTACAGAGTTAAAGACTGGGATCATTTTATCCTAGGAGAGTTGTGATACAAAATTAAGAATGGTCATTTAATTACTAGGACTGCTGTCATCTCTACACATGTTTGAATTTTATAAAATAGTAATAGAAATTAATGATACACTTGTCTCCAGTTAACACAGAAACTAAGTTTTTAAATAACCAACTGTTAAGTAATACTAAGTATTTCTTACATAAGCATCTAGGAGTTTACTGAATATACTAAGAAGAAAATATGTACACAAATGTCCATATATTCTGTTTTGTAATACAGTTTTATCATATTATCTTTATTATATGCATCTTTAAAGTATCTGTTCCAGTGAGCTTCTCTACTATTGTGCTGAAACAGTGACCAAAACCAACTCAGGGAAACAAAGAAGTTATTTGGCTTACAGGTTATAGTCTATCATCGACAAAATTCAGGGCAGTAGTTCAAGGCGGGAAGTGGGAGGCCAGAACTGAAACAGGAGGACTGTTTCCAAGCTTGTTCCCCAGGACTTGCTGAGCTTGCTTTCTATACAACTCAGGGATGGTGCCTAACACGCTGGGCTGGAACTTGCACCTCATATAATGAATAAAGAAAATGATCCACAGACTCCCCTACAGGCAAATCTGATGAAAACAATTCCTTAATTGTGTTTCCCTGTGCCAAGATGACACTATTTTGTGTTAAATTGATGAAAAGTAATGAGGACACTACCATAATTTTCCCATACAATTATCATAACTTGAAAACAACGTACATATTTTAATAGTTTTCATGAAAATAATCCCCATAAACTTAGATTTTGATATGTGGTCCACAGTTGGTGGCACGGATTGGATATATGTAGATGTGGCCTTGTTGGAGGACATATGTCTGTGGGGGTGGTGTTTGAAGTTTTAAAAGCTATGTGCTATTTCCAGTGCATTTCCATTCTTTCCAAGGGATTTTAGTCCAAGAAACGAGCTCTCTGCTGCTCTATTACCATGCCTACTACTGTTACATTTCCCTACAATGATGGTGATCGATTAATCACTCTGGAAAAATTCCTTCCTAAAAAAAAAAGCCCTTCCTTTTATTAGTTTCTCTAGTTGTTGTATTTTATCATATCAGCAGAAAAATAATTCATACATTTATTAAGAGAGATCTTGGTAGTTCTGATGCTTTCATTGGTGATGTGGTTAAGATAGGGTATTTAGAATCATGCCTTTACAGGTGATTTTTGTGTCTTTACTAACTGATCATAGAAAATAAATATTGAGATTTTGTAGAAGTAAGCATCTGTCTACAGAATCGGAAAATACTTTGACCAACTACACATGCAACAGAGGGTTAATATCCAAAATATATAAAGAACTCAAATTAGTAGATATCCAGAAAACAACCTGTTAGAAGACAGAAACAACCTAGATGTCCATCAACAAAAGAATGGATAAAGAAACTGGTAGTTAAACAATGGAGTATTATTCATATGTTAAAAACAATGACATCATGAAATTTACCAGCAAATGAATGGAACTAGAAAAGGTCATCCTGAGTGAGGTAACCCAGACCTAGAAAGTTAAACATGGTGTGTACTCATTTATAGGTGGATATTAGCTATAAAGTAAAGGATAATGTTACAATCTACATCCCCAAAGAAACTAATTAACCAGGATGGCTTAAGGAAGCCCATGAATCTCACTGTTAAAGGGAAATAGAACATCCAATGGTGGATGGGGGGAGGTCTGGATGGGGAGGTAGACATGGGAACAGGAAGAATCAGGTCAGGGGAGGATGGAGGAAGAACAAAAATAAGGGGGCATCTCTAGGTTGAGCTAGAAAACTAGTGCAATGGAAATTTCCATGACTCTATAGGGTTGACCCTAGCTAAGACTCCTAGCAATGAGAAATACAAAGCTTGAACTGGCCATTTCCTGTAACCAGACAAGACTTCAAGTGGAAGGAGTAGGACCCTAGTCACAAAACCTCTGACCTACAATTTGCCTTGCCTAAAAATATGGTGGGACAAAGGTGGTGCAGAAATTATGAGAGTGGCCAACCAATGGCTGGTCCAGCTGAAGATCCATACTATGAGAGGGCCACCTCTGACACAGCCTAGAGAGCCAGAATCCAGAGGCCGGACAGCCCAGAGAACTAGGATGGAACCAAACATGACTGGCAAAAAAGAAAAACTGTCAATTGAATGATTTGTAATGATATTCTGTTATATTTATAAATCATTGCCTATCTCAACTGTCATCACAGAGGCTTCACCCAGCAACTGATGGAAACAGATACAGAGACCCGCAGCCAAACATTAGGTGGACCTCAAGGAATACTGTGGAAGAGCAGGGGAGGAAGGATTATGGGAGCTAGAAGGGCCAAGAACACCAAAAGAAAACACATGAAATCAATTAACGTGGACTCATAGGGGTTCACAGAGCCTGAACTGCCAACCAGAGAACTTGAATGAAACGGACTTAGGCCCTCAGCACATATATTACAGCTGTATAGCTTGGTCTTCTTCTGAGACCCCTAATAGGAGGATCAGGAGCTGTTTCTGATTCTCTTACCTGTTTTTGGAACCCTTTCCTTATCCAAACTTAATAGGAGAGGAGGTACCTAGTCTTTTTGCAACTTGATATTTCATGGCTTGCTGACATACATGGGAAGTCTGCAGTTTTCCGAAGAGAAAGGAGAATGGGTGGGTGTGGCGAGAGGAAGTTGAGAGGGGATTGGTAGGAGAAGGGTGAGGGAGGGGAAACTGTGGTCCAGCTGGGATAATTTAATTAATTAATTAAGAAGAAAACAACTCAATTAAAAATGGAGTACAGGTCTAAATGGAATTCTTACAAGAGGAAATGTCAATGGCTGAGAAATGCTTAAAGAAATGTTCAACATTCTTAACAATCAGAGAGATGCAAATCTAAACGCCTTTGAGAATTTATCTTAAGCCTGTCAGGATGGCTAAGATCAGTAAAACAAGGGTCAGCTTATGCTGGCAAGGATCTAGAGTAATGTGAATACTCTTCCATTGCCGGTCAGAGTGCAAACTTGTACAGCAACTTGGAAATCAGCGTGGCAGTTCCTCAGGAAGATGGGAATCAACCTACATCAAAACCTAGCTACATCACTTTTGGGCATATACTCAAAGGATGCTTCATCCTACCACAGAAACACTTGTTCAGACATATAAATTGCTATTCTGTTCATAATAGACAGAAATTGGAAACAACCTAGATGATTTTCAATGGAAAAATGAACGAAAAAAATGTGGTACTGTTGTGCCCAAGTTGAGAGACCCCCAGAGAGACCACCAAAATCCAGTCAAGTCCAGAATGCAAAAGCAAGGTTTATTCTTTCCAGCTAGCTGGAAGTTCTCAACTACATGCGAATGCAGTGCAGTAGGGACAGCTCTCGTTCCTCATTTGGGGTTGGCATAGATAGGCAAAAACCACAAGCCAGATTTACTTAGGGTCAAGGGGGTGGGTTTTGTTGAGTACAGGGTATGGACAATTTCTGCATTACCCTCTTCTCCCTTTAAGTGGCTACTTCTGCTTCTGTGCATGCCCCCCTGCCCTGCCCCCTGAGCAGTTGCTCCTGCTTCTGTCTAGACCTCAAAGCTAGGTGTCAACAGGTGGCTAGCTGCTAGGAAGATTTCATGGTTTATACTTTTGCAGAGGTTCTTGTTTTCAAATAGCTCTTGATGTTGCAAAGTTCCTTGAACCCAGGGCCTTAACCAGCTCTTGATCAATCAAAGTTTCTTAAAATTTTTTGTCTTTATAGTACATTTATACAATGGAGTGTTACTCAACTGCTAGGAAAAAAAATCATGAGATTTTCAAGTAAATGGACATAACTAGAAAAAAATCATCTAAAGTGAGGTACCCCAGACCCAGAAAGACAATTAAGGTATGTATTCATTCATATGTAAATACAAGCTGTTTAATGATAACCAACCTACAATCCAAAGAATCACAGAAGTTGGATGCAGTATATGGGACTAGGGAGAAAGAGAGATCTTATTAGGAAAGTGAAATAGAATAGATAGTTAGGAATGGGTGGGGGTGAACCAGGAGGATCAAGTGAGGAGGAGGATAACGCAAGAGGGGAATGTAGATAGGAATATAGAGAGACAGATAAAATTAAGTACTATTTGAGATGTATGGAAATCTAATACAGTTAAAACTATACATATATAGAGCCAAACTAAATGAAATTGTCAGATAATGGGGAAGACAGAGTCCCATATGGCCATATTTTATCACCAAATGAAACTTTCAGTACTGGGAATGGGTTACATCTAATTGAGTTGTTAACGAAGCGGGTCCCATGGGAATCCCCATATAACCTAAGATATCATCAGTACTATAGGCTACTATCCACAAAGTGATAGCAAAGTCCCATTTCTGAAAACAGCATCTACATGACTAATTGAACAAGGAGAAGTTTATCTGGTGCCTACATAGAGCCGTCACTCTTATGTTCTATCAACTGCGGTTTAGATATTTTGTACCAGTACCAAAAGAGAAACAAGCACCAACCTAGACACAATTCCTTTCATCTACAATGGTCTCCTGTCTGTAATATATTTTAGGGAAATGGTGGCATAAAGCCTGTGAGAGGAACTGTCCAATATCTGAGTTGATTTAAGGCCTACTCCACAAGATGGAACCCATACCCACCACTGCTCTTGTGACAAATAACCAGGGACTAGATCAGTGCTTCTCAACTTTTCTAATGATAAACCCTTTAATATGGTTTCTCATGTTCCTGATCCCCAACCATAAAATTATTTTTACTGCTAATTCATAACTGTAATTTTTCTACTGCTATTACTCATAATGTAAATATCTATCTTTTCCAATAATATTAGGCTGACCCTTGGAAGGGGTCACTTAACATCTAAAGGGTTCTTGACCCACACGATGAGAATTTTTGGATTAGATAGCACAAGGGCATCAGGTAAAACTAACTACTACTGTTGTACTAAAAGAACAAAGCATTAAAATGACTCTTAATGACATCCTTCTTTACTCACAGATCAGTGTTTGTTCAACCAACATCAGAAAAGCTTCTTCCTGCAGTAGATGAGAACAAATAGAGACCCACAGCCAGACATTATGCACAGAGTGAGAGACCTTGGAACATGCAGCCCTAAATGAGATGTCTCCATAAAATTCCACAATAAAAAGAAAAAAATCATAAAAATTATAAATAAAGTTAGAGGGGAAAAAAGAAGTTGAGACTGGTATATTAATTACTTGATATATTGTATTATCATAAATATATTTCAAACTTGCACTCCAAATTACACATGAGTGTCCACAACACAAGCTTTGAAACCAAAGATCACACACATAACACTGTGTGCCATGTTCACTGTTCCAAAAGAACAAAAGTAAGAGTAATTTCATGTGCTCTGTGTGGAAAGTCAGGTGTGAGGAGTGGAATCTGGGGCATTCACAAAAAGGTTAGTACAGACAGAGACCAGAAGGATATCTTTGTCATACTCCAGCTCTCTCTACCTTATTGTCTCTAACTCTAGAAGCTCAGTTTGGGGTAGGCTGGCAGGCCAGTGAGCTCTTGGGTACTGCCTCTTTCTTCCCCTTTGATGCTGGGGTGACAGACTGATGCACTCAGGCTTGGCTTTTGGGGAGAGATTCTGGGGTCTGAACTCAAGTATTCTGCTTGCAGAGAAGGTGCAATTAACCATTAATTCACCTTCCTGTGCCACAGAGTCATTCCTACATTCTTCCAAAACTGTTCATTATCAAAGTTAGTTATTAATTAGAATCAGACTCCTATGTACAATAAATAAATTGTGTATTTGACACCCATAATTTTCTTCTTCTTGGAGTATTATTGAATAAGCCATTCATGAATTTTTAGATGACTGTTTGAAAAGCTTGAGTTTGATTTTTCATTTCTCTCTTTAAAATCCTAGTTTCTGTCTTTACTTTTTCCTAACTTTTTTTGAACTATTAGTTTGATGTGGGAACTCCTTCAGCCAATAGCCTTTATGATATGAGCCCACTTGGATGTGGTCTCTTGTAGTATATATGTATATTTAAAGCTTGCTTGGTCTCTCTCTCAGCTATTGGATTCAGTTACTGTTCTCTGCTTATGCAGAGGAGTGTGATCTGTGAGTCTACCCTTAAATAAAGAATGCTTTATTATGCTCAATTGTGAGTTACTGTGGGACTACATCATAGCATCCATCTACACCTGGTGCTCATGTGAATCCCAACTCCATGCCTGCAGGGACCAGCCCAAGAGGTCCAGTCTGGCTCAGAAGGTCTCCCACCCCTGACTTGGCTTAATTTCAACTACGTAGTAGTAGTAGTAGTAGTAGTAGTAGTAGTAGTAGTAGTAGTAGTWGTTGTTGTTNGTAGTAGTAGTAGTAGTAGTAGTAGTAGTAGTAGTAGTAGTAGTAGTTGTTGTTGTTGTTGTTGTTTTTGTTTTGCCAAAACCCTGTCACAACAGAGCTACCCCATTGGTGGGCCTGTCTTGTGGCAACTTGGCAATTTCCCAGGCTCACACATATTTCCTCCCCTGCCACTTTCCCTATCATGTGCAACCTTAGCAGCTTCCCATTTGTGTTCCTGGCTTAAGAGCTCTGGGTTCCTTGATATTCTAGCCACCAAAAAGTTCTCTCCATGTATAGAATTGATTTAATGGCTCTTAATTTGTCAAGCAAAGCACATTTGCCAGTATTTAAGCAGACACCAATGCAGAACTAAGTGGGACTGTTCATGCCTCCACTGCTCACGTCTCTCCACCATGCATATGCAACCATGACACCTGTTGACCAATTGAGATTATTACACCTGCAATAATTTACTGAAATCTCATAATGAAAGCAAGTTTATTTGATTAATAAATAAATCAACAAAATTGAAAGTTATATAATTTCAGACAATATCACCACCCAGGATTATAGTAACCTTTTTGCTTATAATGTGAATGGTATTCTGCAAGATTATGGTTTTCTGATACATCCATTTATTTGATAATGGGACTTAGCTTTGTTTTTCATATTTTATTCCTAAGAAAATTATTTGATAACAGAGCCAAGAATGAGGCGCTTTTTGAAATGATACAGTCTTTATAGACTAATAATGAACAGCTAGGTGACAGGATTAAAACCATCAAAAATCAAAAGTTAAATGAAAAAAGTAATACCATTGAAAAGGATAACATTAATTTGACAGACAAAATTTAATTCATGTTAAAAGGTGCAAAGAAATTATCTCAAAAAAATTATACCGTTGAATTAGACAATTAAAATCTGTTAAAACGTTATGATAAGTTAGCAGATAGAGTATCTCTCCAAGAAGATAATCTGAACGTCATACAAATAATATCCAAGGATGAGAAATTATTCTTAATAGAAAATTTTCATATCTTGGAACATATTGCAGAATGAGGACAAGAGGTTACGTGCATCAATGCAATCATTAGAAATATTCACAGGTCAAGAGATTCAGGCTTTACAAAAGACAGCTATAAAAAGATTTTAAATGATTGAAGAAATTATCAAAACTGATGAGCAGAAAGAGAAGGTACAAAGACAGAATTTAGCATCATCAGTACCTATCAGAGTCAGAGATGATTTATCAAGGGTATTAGCTACTTACCCCATAATCACCATTGACAAGCCATCAAGTACTAAATGCCCAAAAGGATCCAAAGAATGCAGATGGAAACCTATACGTATGAACAATCTAGAAGAAATCAAATAGGCAGTAGCATTTTACGGCTTATGTTCACCATTGGTTAGGGAGATGGTAAAGACATGGGCTTCCAGCAATAAGGCTACCCCACATGATTGACTTTAACTAGTTTCAGTGGCCTTGGAACGCCGGCCACATCTACTGCGGAAATGCTACTAGTGAGAAGAGGCAAACATTTTATAACAACAGGAAAGATCAAAAGAATTTGAGGCTTCCCCAAAATCAATCTACAACTTTCCAGTCTTCCAATATATGATCCGCTGTTGGGATAACACCTGATCTAATAATTCATTATTAGATCAAAACCTTGATGGTGACAAAGACTTAAATAGTCCCAGGGAATGAACAGCTGAAGCTTAGAAAAAATTAACTGTCATTGAAGAGAAATTACAGAAGGCACATGTGGATTGGGCAGATCCAAATATTAATTGCATTCTAGTCATATTGCCTTCCAAATTAATGCAGAGGGAAGGTATTATCTTAGAATGTATATTTTTACCACATAAGCTGAGTAAAAAATTAAAAATTTATATGGAAATGTCTCTGAATTAATTATAAAAGGAAAATTGAGACTTTGTCAACTAGCAAAAATTGACCCAGCAGGGATTATAGTACTTTTTACTTCTAATGAATTTTTTTAAAATATGGGAAGATAATGAACACTGGCAAAGAGCTTGTGTTAAATTTTATAAGAGAGTAATTGCAATTATCCAAAAAGCAATAGAATTAACCTTATAAAGAAAACTACTTGGATTCTTACCCACATTGTACATGACACACCAATAACTGGAGCCTGTACATTCTGTACTGATGCAAATAAATCAGGATAGGTGGGTTACAAAACAGGAGATTTAAGTAATATGGAACAAAGTCCTTATAATTCTGTTCAAAAGGCAGCATTATATGCTATTCTCAGCATACTAAGGGATTTTAAAGAATATCTCAATATAGTTACTGATTTACAATATTCAGAAAGAGGTGTTTTGCATATTGAAACCACTGAATTTATACCAGATGATACAGAATTGATGTCATTATTCATTCAGGTTCAAGATATGATCAGGAATAGGCTTTTTCCCATATACATAACACACATCTGATATCATATGGGTCTTCCAGGTCCTCTAGCACAAGGTAATGTAGAAATTGACCAATTATTGATTGAAAATGTGCTGTTGCCCTCCGAATTTCATAAAAAAACCCCACTGTGTCAATAGCAAAAGTTTAAAGAAAGAGTTTCCTATTATATGACAACAAGCTAAGGAGACTGTAAAGAAATGTCTTACATGTTCTTTCTATAACCAGACACTACTACCTGCAGGGAGTGACCCTAGGGGTACTCAAAGGAATGAAATATGTCAGATGTATGTGTTACACTTTTCAGATTTTGGATAATTAAAATATGTGAACCGTACCATTGGCAGTTATTCAGGTTTTCAATGGGACACTGCTTTGAGCTCAGAAAACGCTGATTCAGTACTCACATATTTATTAGAAGTTATGGCCATCATGGGTATACCTGCACAAATAAAGACAGATAATGTTCCAGCATATGTCTCTAAGAAAATGAAACAGTTTTTTGCTTATGATTATATAAAGCATTTTAAAGTTATACCAAATAATCCTACAGGCCAGGCAGTTATAGAAAGATCAAATTGAACTATAAATGATACATTAAACAAACAGAAAGGGGTGTAAAATACCCCCAGAAACAGATTGGATAATGCTTTATTAACCTTGAATTGTCTTAATGTTAATGAGAAAGGAAAAATGGAAGAAGAGAGACATTGGATAATAGAAAGAAACCTCTGAATTAAATCAGCCAATGTGTTTCAAGGATGTGTTGAACTCACAATGAAAACCAGTAGATGTGCTACAATGGGGAAGGAGTTTGCTCTTGTTTCCATAGGAGAAGAAAATCTATGGATACTATCAAAATTAAATATTTGGTTTTAAAAAGAAAAACCACTTGAGACAGAGAAAGGATAGTTCTTTCACAGAAGTCACAATCATACAAGTGGTAAGAAAAGATTTGAAGTGTTGGGGCAGGGTTCTGTTCTTGTTTTTGCAGGAAAATACTCATCTTCAAAATGTCAAGAGATCATTGACATTAAGATGCTCAAAGAAGAAAAGATAACTATCCAGAAAGAATCACCAAGCAAAGAGAAATCTGACTTATGATGACATGTCATCTGCAGGATAGAATTTCATCACCTGAATGGATATGGAGATATATATATATATATACACACACATACATAGCCTCATTCAGGTTTT
>LOEQ01007715.1:33641-47622 GCA_001685075.1 Bramus lutescens | reverse complement strand
CTGGCTTGCGTGAATCTGTTGTTTCTGTGATCCAAAGAACTGAGGCAGGAATGGGGTGTATGAGAGATGTGGGGAGACTGGACCTGGTTTCTGTTCTGTCACATTTTTAAGGCAGGCAGAGCTTCACAGGTACACATTTTGGGCTTGAGGATGTACTTGCTTTTTTTTTGTTCTTTTAATCATGCTTAAGGACCTTGGTTCCATTTCCAACACTCAAAAAAAAAAAGGACCAAAAAAAGGTATACACATGAATATTTAGACTTTTCTTTAGATTTTATAAATTAAATTATACTATCTTTCCCTCTAGTGGCATGACAATTATAATTGCTAATAATTACTAATGTCATTAAAGTCGAAATATTTTGGCCAGATAGTGTTAGCGCACGCTTTTAATCCCAGGACAGAAGCAGGTGAATCTCTGTGAGTTCAAGGCCAGTCTGGTCTAAAGAGCGAGTTCTAGGATTGCTAGGGCTGTGACACAGAGAAATCCTGTTTGGAAAAAAACCCAGAAAACCAGAAAAACAAACAGCAACGGAAAGTAGAACTATTTCATGCCTTCATATCTCACTTTATTTTGAGAAGGACTGTGTAGACATGCCAGTGCTCAAGTGTTTGGGCACTAATATTTGCAACAGCATGGTTAGTGGGTTATTGTCCTAATGGTTTATCACAGGATGAACCTGGAACACTTAATATATCTATAAAAGAGACGCATATACAGATCTGTGTACAGGAGAATTTGAAATGTGTGTATAGAAAATTGAAATATTTTTAAAAGGCATTTATGTGTGTATATAACATATAAATGTACTAATATATGTATTTTCGCACAATGCATGGAAATATGTCTTTAATTAACTAAGGGAAAGTTATTTAATTCTAAGCACATCTTGCCAGGCAGTGGTGGTGCACACCTTTAATCCCAGCACTCGAGAAGCAGAGACAAATTCTCTGTGAATTTGAGGCCAGTCTGGTTTACAGAGTAAGTTCCAGGACAGCCAGGATTACACAGAGAAACCCTGTCTTGAAAAACAAACAAGCAAACAAAAACCTAAAAGAAAGAATGGAAAGGAAAAGAAATAGCATATCTCCTTCAGAAGGCTCATTTTGTCTTCCTCAATCATCATTATCGTATTTAACATTTCATGTGAAAATAGGGCATATTTCTTCCCATGTCTGTTTTCCCCCATTTATACATACACACATTGACATATGTATGTATGAAAGCACTATCATATAAATATAAAATATGCTTTCCCATATATATAATACAGTATCATATCTGGAAATAATGACCGTCCTATGCCCAAATAACAGTGATGCCAGTTACCCAAGTTCAAGGGGAAAAGGAGCACCAGCATTTTGAATGTGTAAACAGTTTCTGTCATTTGGAAGTACAGCCTGTGAAGATCACCACCCCCTCATTTAATTATCTATTTGCCCTTAAGTGAAAACCTTGACTCAAGGGGCAGTGGCATCCTGTCAGTCAAGAGACACAGATAAAATCTGCCCTGGGAGGTTGCTCTCTAGGGTGCACAGGGCTGTGCCGCTGGAGATTGAGCAGAGGGAAGAACACTTCAGTTTGCTCGACAGCCCTGGGACTGTAGTGTGAATGAAGTGCAGGCTTTACACAGAGAAGATGTGGCAATGCCAGGTCCCATCAGTGAACACTTATTCTGTGCCAGTCGCTGAAACAAGCACGTTGCATCCGTTGGTGTGTCTGTGCTCACCTCACCCTCTGAGCACATGTCGCTGTTTCTACTTTACGGGGGCAGTAACTGAGATCTGGGGAAGTGGAGGAACGAAGTAGGACTTGAGTTGGAGCTGTATGCGTCAAGCCTAGACTCTAAATATTTAAATGAGATCCTTTGCCTTGTTTTATGTTATGGTGAGGTGATGTAAAACGAAAAACTCTCATTTCTCTGGTTTGTTATTTTTTGTTTTAGTCTGACTAAACCCATCTGTCCTCTTCCTCTGACAGGACTCCCTGCATTCCTTAATGGCAAATCTAAGCTCCTCTAATCCCTTCTTTGTTCGCTGCATCAAGCCCAACACGAAGAAGGTAAGGCTTCTGAAGGACCAGACTGGGCTCTTTTCAAGGACAGTCTCCAGAAGCAGTTCAGCCTGTGGTCTAGTAAGGACAGCCTCTGGGAGTGGTTATGCTTAGATTTGGTTTCTCCAAAATCCTTGTCATAGGTGGTTGAAAACAGATGTGGCATTCTTGTAACCTGACAAGAAGTGGGAAACCCTTCTTCCTCTGAGCCTGTGAGTCAGGTTTTGAGTGCTGCCATCTAGATTTAGGGAATACTACTTTGAAAGGAGACAGTGTAAAGCCTACATGGTTTCTTTATCATTTGGTTTAAAATGCTTGGCTCCAGCTCCAAAATGCAGAAAAGAAAAAGCATTTAGTATGTTTTTTGTTGTAGCTAATTTTTTAAAGATTTATTTATTAATTATGTATAAACATCTGCCTGCATGTATTCCTGCAGACCAGAAGAGGGCACCAGATCTTATTACAGATGGTTGTGAACCACTATGTGGTTGCTGGGAATTGAACTCAGGAAGGACCTCTGGAAGAATAGTCAGTGCTCTTAACCTCTGAGCCATCTCTCAGACCCTATTTTGTTTTTATTATTGTTTTAAGTTTTCTCTTTTAGTTTTATTGTTTAACTCTGGGGAAAAGATTATAAGCTAAGTAACAATGTTTTCAGTACTTTATCTTTTAAATTTAAAAAAAGGTAGACTTACTTATTTTATGTGTATGGATATTTTTCCTACATGTATGTCTGTGCATCACATGAGTGCCTGGTGCCCTCAGAGGTCAGAAGAGGGCATCTGATTCCCTGGAACTGGAGTTATGAGCTAACATATGGATGTTTGGAATAGGTCATGGGTCCTTTGCATTAACAACAATTGCTCTTAACCACTGACCTATCTCTCCAGACCTATTCTAAGTACTTTGATAACAAGGCAACTTAAGGCTAGATCTTTTTAAATATCATGACTCAATTAGAAGCAGTTTAAAAAGGAGAAGCTGCTGGGGCTGGAGAGATGGCTTAGTGGTTAAGAGCACTGGGTGCTCTTCTGAAGGACCCGTGTTCAATTCCCAGCACCCACATGGCAGCTCACAGTTGGCCATAACTCCAGTTCTGGCATCATCACATAGACATACATGTAGACAAAATCCCACTTTACATAAAAATAAAAATATATATAAATCAAAAAAAAAGAAAAGGAGAGAAGCTCTTTACCAAGAGAATCCAAAGCTAAAAGGAGAACTTGTCACAAATATGTGGGTGTTTGGGGTTTTTTTTTNTTTTGAGACAGAGTCTCATGAACTCCATTCTTTCTTTGAACTCGCTATGTAGCGTAGGCTGGGCTTGAACTTCTAATCCTCCTGCCTCTGCCTCCTGAAGGCTGGAATTGCAGGTGAGTAAATCACACCCAGTTTTGTGCCGTGATAGGGATTGACCCCAGGGCCTCGTGCATGCTAGGCAAGCATTGTATCAACCGAGCTACATCCTGAGCCCATACGAAATGTTAAGGAGTTAATTTTCATTTGGCAAACAAGCCTCTTTAGAACCCTTCTTTAGAGAGAGACTTACCCCCTACCCCAACCCCCATGCAGTAATTTCTAGAATTCTGTCTCGTGAAAGAATAGAAAAGATGAAGATGCAAAATCTGACCTGGCCTTTGTCCCCTTAGAACTTGGGTTTAGGCGCTGGAGAGATGGCTCAGCAGTTAAGAGCACTAATTGCTCTTCCAGAGGTCCAGAGTTCAGTTCCCAGCAATCACAACCATCTATAGTGGGATCTGGTGCCCTCTTCTGTCATAAAGGTGCACATGCAGATAGAGCACTCATGCATAACATAAATAAATAAATCTTAAAGAGAGAGAGAGAGTGAGCTTGGGTTTTATTCTCTCAGCCTTCCAGCTGCTGCTAACAGTGTCCTTGTTTGACTTTGGGCTCTGACTTAATGTTGTATTGTTTCCACATACAGTCACAGATGTGTTCTTGTGTGTTCTGGCAGGAGTGGCGTAATTAGGCAGTGTTGCCCTTCTGTGCGGTAGGGCTAATAATGCCACATCTCACCCTTGGAGCCTGTCTGCTTTTTCTCAGCTGGAGTCTGGGAGTATAGGTGCCCATTGGATTTCTGGTGCACCACAGTTTAATCAAACCGTTTCCTTCCAGCCATGAGACATCCCTGGGCAGCTCTATCGGTGTTAGTATCTCAGATTCCGTGAAACGGGAATGTGTCCTGGTGCTGACTTTCCTCAAACAAAAATGTCATTTTGAGAAATTTCCATCCTTGATGGTTTCTGTTCTTAGATGGCACAAAGTTCAATTTTCCTTCAGACTATACTACAAATCTTGAAGCCCGTCTGCAGCCAGAATTGAAGAAATTAGTTCCTTTTTCTTGTTATTTTTCCATGCTGAGATTTGATTGTGCCCAATTACT
The DNA here is from genome assembly GCA_001685075.1 of Bramus lutescens. Classification (NCBI taxonomy): domain Eukaryota; kingdom Metazoa; phylum Chordata; class Mammalia; order Rodentia; family Cricetidae; genus Bramus; species Bramus lutescens. The sequence continues at coordinate 43,162 of LOEQ01007715.1, read as the reverse complement.
TGGAATTTTGTACTTTACAAAGTGATCCAACGCAGCTCTCTGTTTACCTTGGCTCATGGCCTCGTGTCCTCCTGACTTACTGTAGACACTAGTTTAGTCACTTGCCAAGGGATAGCTTGTAAGAAATCGCTCGATACCATTTTAAAAGCACTAGAATATGAAGGCCTTGACACAAGAGCTAACTTGTCTCTGACCTAAACTGTAGGTGTGGTTTATGAGTGTAAAGAATGATAATTAGAATATGGAGATAGCAAGTAATGACCTGATTAGCATCCATTGAGTTCCGTCAAGAATATTATTCTGTTCCTGCCCATCGCGTACTATGAGACACACAACACCACACCGACCCTCACTTGGAATTTCTCACAAAAGGTTTTAGTCTAAAGACAAATCCAGAACTTTTCACAGGGATTCTTGCATCCTCCCCACCCCTTCTTCCGTGTGTGTCCCTGGCAGGACACATCCAGGGAGGGATGAAGGCTGCTCATCCTCTTCTGTCGGGTTCGTTATGGGAAACTGGAGGTGTATTTAAATTTCTTTGGAAGTGTTTGCATAGCCTCAGAATGGAGATGTTGGATGGCTTGGACAGATTCTAGAATTTTTTTTTTCACAGGTTCTGTGGCCAAAAAAGACGACCACAATAGCTAACAAAGTCTGTGGGCTGGCTAAAGAACTGGATTAGAATTGAATTGAAGGGACCTGGCTTTCAGGAGTCACACAGTGACCAGGTGTGTGAGGCCATGCAGCATGTGTCTGGGGATTAGCAGCCTTTCCTCCTGCCACCAATTGTTTAGACCCCAGGATAGTCATTCAAGTCTGAAGAATTGGGGATCCTTTGTGCCTTTTGTATACTTGTCTGTTGTTGCTATGCTTTTGGCTCCTCCCCCCACATCCAACTCATGTGTGTGTGTGTGTGTGTGTGTTGCTGTTGGTTTTCTCCCCCTCCCACCAGCCCCCACATCCTTCGCTGCGCTCCCCCCTTGTGTATTTGTAGGATGGGGGAGGAGAGAGAGAGAGAGAGAGAGAGAGAGAGAGAGAGAGAGTCTTCCTGCTGCCAAATTGCAATAAAGCTGAAAACTCACTCCTAATGGAAGATTGTCTGCATGTCCTGGCCTTGCTGGGCTTGGGACAGCCTGGAGAGAGTATAGCTCTCCGCTGAGTTTAGACATTCATAGTTCACAGAAGACGGGTGAATTTAGATGGTTGGATTTAGACGGTGATGCGCCCTTTCAGCTTCCTTCTGTTGGGATATACTAGGGTATAGCAATCGCTGGCCAAAAACTGCCCCTAAAAGCAGGGAGACTTCTGGATTTGAAGGCTAACTTGCAGGACCTCATCTGCCTCTCTCCCCCAGGGCATCCTGGGCCTGTGATCTCTCCCTGCCCCATATTTTAGCAAGTGAAATCTCATCAGGAAAGGCTTTCATTAACATTCCTCAGAAAAGCCCGAGGTTATCCTGAACAGAATTAAAGTTGAGGACAGACTGATGAGTATCAGGGAGGCTGTCCGTCCTGCTGTGAGAACTAGTCTGCAGCTCCAGGGAGCCAAGGTGAAGCTGAGGCCACTGCCCACAGCGTCAGCCAAGCCTGCTTCTTGCACCAGGCCTGGCTACCATGTCTCAATCTTCTGTCACTGGTTTGGTATGATGAGGGCCTAGATTTGAGGAGGGAAGCATTATGGGTTGCAGGATTCCAGAACACTGCTATCCAAGTTTTAATAATATATTTCCCAAAACGCGTCTCCTCACGAAAGCCAAGATAGAAATGGCATCTGTAGTATGTATGAGCCTTGCCGTATTAGCGTGTTGATTTACCTGAGCTGTCTCTATCAAGTGACCCCTTTTTCAGTTTTGATACCCTAGCTTTCCAGTCATGCCAGGACTCTTTCTCAAATCATCCTCCAGCTGTGGGTTGGTGTCTCTTACTCAGATACTGAGATCTCTGCATAGTATAGGCATTCTGGAACCATATCTTCCATGGATGTTCGGATGGCAGATCTGCCCACGGCAAAAAGTTAAGCAGAAAGTTTAAACATTGGAGCTTAATATTTGAATTTCTCTTTCTGGAATTATGCATTACTTGTTTGGTCCAAACACAATCTATTATCATACTTTATTGAACCTAAGGTCCCATAAGTATGAAGTGCAGAATCTTTCTGTCACTGCAGATTGAACAAAATCAGCAAGGATGCCTGCCAGTCCACACAGACACCATGCTTGCTCACCAATTTGTTGACATTTAATTTTAGAAAGTGCATAGAGTAGAGGTCACTCCTTTCCCAAGTGCATGCCCCGCCACTCAGTCTCCTGGCTTTTGGATAAAATGATTTTATTTCTGGGATGATTTGTAGTAATTTTGTGTTGCTCTCTCCGTGCTGGGGATTAAACCCCAGTCCTCATGCATGCCAGGCCTCTCCTCCAGCCCTGCTCCATAATGTGCAACCACAGGAGAAGAGACAAGCAGAGTGGGTGGGTAGCTTCATAGTTTGTAAGACAGTAGAAACAGCTGAGATGAGATCCACTCGCACCAGGCAGTGTGTTGCCCTGTGGAGGCTGCTTGGGGGTTAGGTGACATCTAATCAGACCCATCTAGATTTCATTTGTATTAATAAAATATAAAAGCCAGGCAGTGGCGGCTCACATGGAGGCAGAGGCAGGCAGATCTTTGTGAGCTCAAGGCCAGCCTGGGCTACACAGTCAGTTCCAGGACAATCAGGGCTACACAGAGTAACCCTATCTCGAAAAAAAAAAAAACTAAGGTAAACTATGAAATAGCCACATACCTTTAATCCCAACCCTCGGAAGCAGAGGTAGGCAGATTTCTGTGAATTTGAGGCCAACCAAAGGCTACAATAGTGAAACCCTGGTCTCAAGAAAAGAAAAAGAAAGAAAAAAGAAAAAGACAAAGAAATACAACCTGTCTTCCCCAGACTAGTTATCGTCTTTTGTGAATCTGTGTGTGTGTGTGTGTGTGTGTGGTGAACTCACTGGCATGAGTGGTGTGCCGTCCTTGTGGAGACCAGAAGAAGCCATGCTGTGTCCTGCAGTATCACTCCGCCTTATTCTCTTTGAGATACCATCTTATTGAACCTGGTCAGCTAGCGTCCAGAAAGCCCAAGAGATCTTCCTGCTCCCTCTCCTGCCTGTCTGCTCCAAGCACTGAGGTCACAGGCATACTGTGACCAAGTCTAAGCTTCTTAACAGGTGTTGGGGTCAAAACTCGAGACTGCATGCCTGCCTGCACAGCACACACAATTAGCCCCCGAGCCATCTTCCCAGCTCTAGTTATTTCTTTTAAATGTCACTCAAGGGGCCAGCAGAATGGATGAGCAAGTGTAGGGCCCTTGCCTCCAAGCCTAACAACCTGAGTTTGACCCGAGTCTGCGGGGTGGAAAGAAAGAACCGACTCCTTTGGGACTGGGACTTGTTTCTGTTGGCCACGTTTGTCACCAGTCACCTACACATCAGCCCCTGTTGCCTGGGGCCACTGGATTATTCATCCTCTGTGCCCAGGACTCTGAGGGTTAACCCCATTGCTCTGATACACAGGGCTCTGGTCTAGCCCATTCAGAGGCACCCTGCCTCTTGCCTGAAAGGGAAATTGCAACATTCCTGGAGCACACAAGCCCTAAAAGCAATGGCAGGAAATAGAAATCCAAGGTGTATGTCTAGGCTTGGCTAAGCCTTCCTCTCTAAGCCTTGTGTAGCCCCCCAACACACACAACTTCCTTGCCTCTAGACTGTATGTTTTGACAACATCTACATAGATGGGTGGTTATATGTGCTTTGTTAGGGTATAAAGATGTAAAACAGCTACAGAGAACCATGTGAAGTCGTCCATGCCTGCCTTACGTTTATGGTGGAGAATTCACTCGACGTTTATGGCTTTTATTGTTATATGCTTAAAATTAAGTAATTAAAAAATAATTAAATTCAGACCAATACTGTGACCAAGAGACTGCCATTCAGGAAAGCAGGTTTACCCAAAGCCATGCTAATGAAGTAGGAGCAGAAACTTGGCCTGTAATGAGAGGACTACTTAACCTGCCCCCTAGCGGCCTCACTCGGAGAACTGCAGACTGTTCCCTAAATCTGCTGCTTTTCTGAGCAACTCAGATAACTATCCCCCCCCCCTTTCGAGACAGAATTTCTCTGGAGCTTTGGAGATTGCTTGTCCTGGAACTCACTCTGTAGACTAGGCTACCAGGCTGGCCTCAAACTCACAGAGGTCCATCTGTCTCTGTCTCCCGAGTGCTGGGATTAAAGGTGTGCATCACCACCTCTGGTCTTCATCTCTTTTCTACGTATACTTTTCCTAATGCTTTGGCCTTCACTCTTTCTCTAAAGGCCCATGCCAGCTAATTTTCTTTCTCTGCTGTCTCCTCCTCTTCTTCCTCCAGGCAGCAAGATTCGCACCTTGCTTGCTCCATGATCTCCTCTAACTGCTAATAACACTGTCTTCCATCTTCCATTTGAGTCCATTCTTGAATTCTGTAATTATAAATACTTAGAACCGTAATGGGGGCATGGCAGGGGTGTCACACACACTTTAATACCAGCAGAGGCAGGGGGGTTTCTATGAGTTCAAGGCCAGTCTGGTCTACAGAGCCAGTTGCTGGACAACCAAGGCTACACAGAGAAACCCTGTCTAAAACACAAAGAACCCTAAAAGGAGACTCTAATTTTCTCAGTATCATTAAAGTATCAAAATGTTAAATGTTCATGTTTGGTTCAAATTGCAATGAATATCTCTTTTAAGAAACATTTTGTAAGATTAGTTTGTGACAACCTGGCTGATAGGTTAACTTTCTATTGAACAGAAGAAAACATGAATGATGCTGGGCAGTGGTGGCTCACGCCATTAACCCCAGCACTCAGAAGGTGGAGCAGGTGGATCTCTGTGAGTTCGAGGCCAGCCTGGTCTCCAAGAGCTAGTTCTTGGACAGGCTCCAAAGCTACAGAGAAACCCTGTCTTGAAAAACCAAATAAAAAAAGAAAAGAAAAGATGAATGATATCACTTTAAATAGGAAAGATTATGTGAGCCAGGCGGGGTGGCATACGCCTTTAATGCCATCACTTGGGAGGCAGAGGCAGGTGGATCTCCATGAGTTTGAGGCCAGCCTGGTCTACAAAATGAGTTCCAGAACATCAGGGTTATTACACACAGAAACCCTGTCTCAATAAGCCAACCAAACAAATGACCAAACAAATGAATCTAAGATTCTGTGAAGAATGAAAGTAGGGGTTTTGTAGAATTATGTCGAAGTCAGCTCTTTTAACTAACTCTGGGTGAATTGAGTTCTGTCTTTAGAGGTGGCTACATTTCCTCTGTGTACACTCCCCCATCGTTAACTAGCCTTTAATAATTCTGTTTTTCTGATTGCTTCAATATTCCTGGCTGGCTTTGAACATCTTCCCCCAGCTAGGACACATTTCTAGAGTTTTCCTTTTGCTTAGAGAATATCTCATACAGAAGATCTGTGAAAAGGCAGCTTTGCCTTTTGAGGAAATTTTGGTAAAAAGAAACTATTAAAGCAACTATTCTTCTCCCCCAACAAAACAATCCAGTAAACCCCTCTGTGGTCACTTCAGCCCTGTTTACCAAGTTGTCATGGCAACTATTCAGCTGCCTTGGGTAAAGACCTGGATAAATAGCTGTAAATGAAACTCAGCTCAAGTGAAGAGTGTTGTTCTCGGAGTGGGTTTTCCAATATCACAGCTAAAATACTTGAGTGTTTTTGTCCTTGGGCATCTCTAAATACATACATACATACATACATACATACATACATACATACATACATACATACATACATATATATATATCTTTGAAAATTTAGCCTGTTTGGACTCTTATTTGAATTTGTGTGTTTGTCAGTGTATGGATGATGGCTCGTTTGTGCCTAGAGTCAAAAGTATTATCAGCCATTCCTGTCACGCTGGCCTGAGAGGCTGGGCCTCTTTGAGTAGACTCAGGCAGGAATGAATTAAGCAAGTACAGCCCAAGACAGCACATAAAAGGCAGGGAGCTGGGCAAGCTTCAGAGAGCAGGGATTGCCTGTCAGCTCAGATGCTCTTGGGCTCTTCCTCTGGAGATGCAGCTGTTTGCCTTGGATGGACCCTGAAGGGAGGGAAAGAAAACTCAAGGTAGGCTTTTGTTTTGCTCTGTTTTTCCTTCTTCTTCGGGGCTCTGCCTAAAAGTTTCGTCTACTTTGTAATGGTTGCTGTCGTGTAAAACTGTAGGTTGAAATACCAAAAGAGGGGTTTGGTCGCCTCTCTGAGCCCCAGACTTTAGGTCCCTAAACAAATGGGGGAGGTGCTGGTTCGGATGGTACAGGTTTGAAATATTAATCCTTTGTAAAAATGAAGGCATTACTCCACTATCAGCTGAGGCATTGACTGTGTGGTCTACTTTTGATAATCCAAGAATTTAAAGAAAAACACATTGTGAATGAATTGAAGAGGAAACTTGGTAATGGCGCCTTTTGTTTGAATTTGAAGTATTCCTCCCCAAAAGCTTCTTACTACCGTCTTAGAGCTTCCCCGTGCCTTGGGCTGCGTAGGAATGTTCAAAGAAATCCGCACAAAAGTTAACTCTTCCTAATTTGCCTTTTAGGGGTCTGCTAGTGTGGAGATGTGAGAAGTTAGGTGAATTAACTGATCTGTTGGATGTGAGCTCTTTTCTCACACACACACACACATGCACGTATGCGCGCACACGAGCGCACACGTATGTGAATATTGCTACCAGCCTGGAGAACTGTGAGAAAGCACAGGCACATTTTGCTCTGTTCTCTGAAGGGAAATGCCCCCTAAGAAAGAACTCTTGGAGTGAGGGAAGCCAGCACGGAGAGGGTGGGGTGGCTTAGGCTGGTGTCCATTCAGTTGCTAAGTGGATCCTGGGAGGGATTAAATAAATGTTTTCAATATGAAGGTAGTCTTTCATATTAAATAGGACAACATTTGAAAGCCATGCATAATAATGGTCTGCCACCTTCTTGGCTACGTCTACCTTTCTGTTGAAATGGGCATCTAGGGTCTGGAAATAATCAAAACCTCTCCTGGGCTTATGATTATCTGGTGCCTTCCTCCCTCTGTGTGGAGAGGAGTCCTGCAAAGCACCTGGACCACTGTGTGGCCATTTCTCACCACCCTCACGTTGTTCTGTTGAGTGGACCAGTATTTATCTCTCTGACGGACCTCATAGCAGGTCAAAGGGTGTGTAGGAGGTGATTGCTGCTCTCTGTGGAGTCACAGCTGTAAATGGGGCCCCTGCTCCCTCCTTGCTGTCGTCCTCCAGTAGTCTAGCTCCTCCTGCTGAATTTCCAGAATATTATCCAATCAGATGGGAGACCCACTGGCTCCTATGAGGAGCCTGCCCCCAGACACTTGGCTGTCACTGACAAATTTTTTTTTGGGGGGTAGTCTCTTGGCATATGAAGCTCCATATTAGCACGCTCACAGGCAACCCCCACAGTGTGTGACTTCTGTTCCTGACTGTTCTGCTACTTCCCAGCTCACTGAGCTCAGCAAAGAGCACTCTTCCCCAGCCTGCATTCTCATCCTGGTCAAGTGGTGGTGGGTGGGAGGATACCTGACTCTCAGGGCAGCTTCTNTCATCCTGGTCAAGTGGTGGGGGGTGGGAGGATACCTGACTCTCAGGGCAGCTTCTTCCCGCCACTACAAACATTGAGGAAGAATGGTAAGAAACATACAAACAGCATCTGTCTCCACTTATGATGCCAGTGTAAAGGACGGATTTATTATTTCTAAATATTGCAAAGTTGTCGGTGAACTTTTTTCTTTGTTCACCTATAATTTCACTACCCAAAGACCATCCGTTTATATTTGAATGTATATATACTGCCCCCCTGTACCCTCCCCCGGGGGGGGGGGACTAAACAGGACCTTGACTGTCCCTGTTCATCTGAGCTGCATTTCCAGTCTCTTTATCATAGTTTTAGTTTGAGACAGGGTCCTTACCCAACTGACCTTGCACTTCCTTTGTAGGCTAGAGACATTAAAAGAATTGTCAGTCCTCCTTGGCCTTGGCCTCCAAGGTAGCTGGAATGACAGGTAGGTGCCACCATACCCAGCTATAATTAGTTTTTCTAAACTGGAATCATCTTAACTTTGAAAGTATTTTTTTCAACCTAATATGTCATCAAGCATTTTCTTTATCCTTCCAGACAGGGTTTCTCCGTGTAACAGTCTTAGTTGTCATGGAGCTCACTCTGTAGGCCAGGTTGGCCTCGAACTCACAGAGATCCACCTGCCCCTGTCTCCCGAGTGCTGGAATTAAAGGCGTGTGCCACCAGCGCCAGGCCATTATGAAGCATTCTTATAGCTGTAGGATTTTGTCAAGGGCTGTGTGTGTATGCATGTGTTTTGTGCATGCTGGTGAATGAACCCAGGGCCTTCTCTGCACAATAGGGGTGAAGGGACTTGCTTTTTAAATAACCTGTGTCTCCCAGTCCTCAGTGGCAGTATTTGAAAGATTTCTGTTACTGCATTGTCTCTCTTGTTGCAAACATCACTGTTGTCTTATTTCCATGTGCAGATACTATTTTCTTAAAAGTCTTTTTTTTTTCTTTTTCTAAATCCAAGTGTGTACATTGTTATGGCTCTAATATGTATACATGTAGCTGAGTTCCTTTTCATTGAAGCCAGCTACAAATCAAGAAATAGGTAGCCTTCGCTGGCGTTGATGGTGGCACACGCTTTGCTTTTAATCCCAGCACTCAGGCAGGCGGATCTTTATGAGTTTGAGGCCTACAGAGCAAGTTCCTGGACAGGCTCCACAGAGAAATCTGTCTCAACAAACCAAAAAAAAGGAAGGAAGGGGAAAGGAATAGGTAGTTTTATTATATAAAGAATATTTATAAATGGATTAAAACTATAACATGCTTTAGAGAAATTTAGAAAGCACAAGCAAGAAATATGCAAGAAGTAATGAAAGTTGGGAATCTTCAAATTAAAATGTATTTTTTCAGGCTGAAGTTTGAATTTTTGTTTTTATTTGGTCGGTTTTGGTTTTGGAGATTGTCTTTCTACATAAGGTCTGGCAGCCCTGGGACTCAGTATGTAGACCGAGCTAGCCTGGAACTCACGAAGATCCGCCTGCCTCTGCCTGGAAATAGAGGTGCATACCACTATGCCTGGCATAAATTAATTTTTAATTGAATCCGTTTTCTTGCCTGCTTTGATATACAGGTATACACACACATGCATTAATACATCCTGATAAAGATAGACAGACTGGCATATCTACCTTCTTCTCAAGAGGGAAGAGGTGAGGCCTGAACTGGGCTGTCCCCTTGAGCAAGCAACTCTTCACTGCTGAATATTAAACTAGTCTGAGGCTGTGGGATCAAAGCCTTTCATGGCACCCTCTAAGCTTCCTGCCTCCTGCTCTGCCCTCCTTCCTGGTCTCCACCCCACCCCCAGGCAAGGGGCACCGCTAGCTACTAACTGCCACTCCTTCCCGCCCTCTGACCAGCCTCCCCACCCCCACGCCAGGCT
>LOEQ01007714.1:45526-59398 GCA_001685075.1 Bramus lutescens | reverse complement strand
CTCTCTCTCTCTCTCTCTCTCTCTCTCTCTCTCTCTCTCTCTCTCTCAGAAACACCCTAATTCATAGGAATATAAAATCCAGGAGGACAGAAACTTGTTCTGTGTCTTCACATCAAGAAGGGATTCCCACCTGGCACACTGGTTACGGACAACCAGCCAGTGCTTGCATTAAAGCTGAAATAGACTGTGATAATGAAAGTCAAGATTGCATTCTGACTCCCATCCTCTAAAAATTCTAAGTCATTGAAGCACCCCAGGCAATTGAGAAAGAATAGCAAAGAGAACAAACGTCTTCCTTCTTCCATATTCGGTGTCCACCAGAAACCACAGACTCCCTTTAATTCCCTCAACCAAGCTAGTTCACTCCTTCAACACACATATTTCAAAGTCTGCAGCATGATTAGCCTTCAGGCTGCAAGAGGGAGTGGTCAAGGTTTATTTTGTTCACCCACAGATAACCCCAGCACACTGTCCACCCTACAGAAGGCACTCAATCCGTATGTGAGTATTGATGAAAAGGAAGCCAGAGAAAAGCAAGCATCATGCAAAGTTCTAGAGGCATAGAGGCCACCATACACATTGCAGGGCTAGTTAGTAGCGTCGGACAGTGACAGGGCTCTGCACAGATAGTGTCTATGAGATGAGGAGGAACGAAAGGTTGACCCAGTTGAATCTTGACCTCCATTAGGTGAGTAGGTTCTTACAGGACAGATAGTGGAAGGAGTTCAGAAGAGCTCATGCCAAGATAATAGTATGGTTTCAACAAGAATATGGGAAGGTGAGTCTGGGGAAAGCAAAAAGATAAAGGATGAGGCTTAAGAGGTCATTAAAAGGAAGGTTCCAGATGATTTTTCTTCTCTATTTCTATTCTTGCACTAAATACATTGTCTTTTGTCTGACTACTTTGCTTCGCTGAACCTTCTCTCTGAAGTGTGCCAAATAAGATCCACTCTACCTCATTCCAGCAAGCCTTCCTTTGATTTGCCCATACTCAAGTTTCCTTCTTAACCAGCGTATAGCTGTCACCATAAAACTCACTGTTGCCAGGCTAAGAAATAAAGATAGAAAATAATTAACTCAGTATCTTTACTCGCTTATTGTATCCCAGCTATTGGCTAGTTTCTTAGGAATTCCTACAACAATACTCCTGAAGCCTCTGCTTCCTTTTCTCCCATTCAAACTCATTCCAAATGAACTCTGGGGGCTTTGAATCCAGCTAGCACCAGTGTTATGGCATCCAGTGACCTGGGCATGGCTGAAGTCAGTCGAATTTTGGTTCTTGTCACAGCTGGCTTCTCAGCAGTATTAAGCATGTCATTCCAGAGCGTCAGAGGTGCTGAGGGCCAGGGGTGAATAAGTGTTTGGTTTTTGATTTTGGGGTTTTTCTTTTCAAAGATTTTTGTCAACAAATCAGTCATTATTTTAGGCTTTTCCAAACACATAGTAACTTTCTTCTCTCTCTGCTGTTCATCTTCTGCTTCCCCTCTTTCCCTGCTTTTTCTTCTCCTTCCTCTTCAATTCTTTAAAAATATACATGTCATTCTTCAGTTGCCAACTTCCCAGAGCCTGATTTACTGTCCTGTGGCTGGTGGGCCCATGAGGGGATTAGGAATGAAGGGTCCCTTTCTAGGATTGGAAGCAAAAGTGCAGCAGGTAATTTGGTCATCCTAGTACCACTTGCTAGGTCTATGACATTGAGCAATTATTTAGCTTTTATGAGCTAATAGCTTATGATTATTTAACACAGACCATCCATTAAAGTAGCATCTGAAAAATTCAAAGTACAATGTCTAGAATGTGTCTGGGTGTGTAAACAGCTTCAAGAGAGCCTGTCAGGAGGCTGGAAGGGCTCTCTGAGCTCTCAGTCTGGAGATACTCTTGGAATACTCAGCCACTGCTATGTTCACCACTCTGAACATAATGGCACATATACTTATAACATGTTAATGGTTTCCACTGCCATAGTTTGTCTTTCAATTTGTACTACGGCCTATTAAATATCTCATGTAAAAATTATTAACTTCATTTTTCACCTGGTCTATTTTCTAAAGTTTGTTTATACCCTTTATTTCTTCTCTACCACTGGCCTTCCTATTTTTTCAGTTTTTAACAATTTTATTTCCCCTGACTATTATAGCTTTTAAAAACTATGGATGCAATGTTAGATAGGAGAAGTAACTTCTGATGTTTGATGGCCCTGTAAGGTAACCATAATTAATGACCATATGTTGTATGATTAAAAATATCTAGAAGGGAAATTTTTAAACGTTCTTACCACAAAGAGATGATAAAAGTTCAACATAATGAATATTCTAATCATGCTAACTTGCTAATTATGTATTTCAAAGTACCACATTGTATATGTAAATATGCAATTACTTTGTGTCTATAAAACATGACAAATTTAGGGCTAGAAAATGGCTTAGGACAAGACATTCCCTGAGGACATATACCACACAAGTGTATTTACACCAGATAGGGAGTTCATGACATATAAAAGTATGGATACCACCAAAGTCCAACTTGGTGAACCAATGAGTTTTCTGGTGTTAGTGGGGAATGTGGAGGAAGGGCTACTTACAGGAATACAGGCGAGGTTACTTACAGGAGCAGAAATGCCTCAAAGACAGCTGTGTCAGAAAAATCTATCCCCACTGGGTAACAGACCACAAAAGCTGGCAACCTGCAGCACTCTGCACGGCCTGCAAGTGACTCAAAAGGTTGGATGTTGTCCTCTCTAAGTGACTCACTTGATCTAAACCTCTTATAGTCAGTTTGGTAGGCCCCCGCTTCTTCCAAGCACTTGTCTGGTTCAGCGTCTTCTTTGTAACTTAGTACCTCTGAGAGAGACTCTAAGAAGTCTTTATTGTTTACTGTAGATGGAAGTTTCTGTGTCTCAGCAGCTGCTCCCAAATAACCACAAAGAGGCTTAATATTAATTATAAATGCTCACCTAATACCTCAGGCTTGTTGCTAGCTATCTCTTACATCTCTTACATTTTAAATTAATCCATATCTCTTGTCTATAATCTGCCACGTGGCTTGATATCTTTTCCCAGTACAAGTTCATCTCCTTTTCTCTGTGTCTCCCCCCCCAATTCTGAAAGACTCATCCTCTTCTTCCTCATTCTCTCTTTTTTTACTGCAAATTTTGCCTAACCTCTACCTATTCAGCTATTGGCCAGTCAGCTTCTTTATTAACCCAATCACAGAGACACATATTTACACAGTGTAGAGGAATACTCCATGATTTACTCTTGGGGGGGAGGAACCAAGGTAACCTGCTCAGTTCTGGGGACTTCCTGAAGCTATTTTGAGTTGTTTAGTGTTGCTGGGAGTCAGGCGAAAGGCAAACGGTGGATTCATTTATTTAGCAACAAGGAGAATTTTATATACCCTCTGGAGCATCACACAGGTATTCCAATCTGTTGACATCACATGGTGGCATCTCACTGTCTAGGCACCATCAGGACCTCTGATAGCACAAGGCAGACTCCATGTTGGCTTGTTTCTCATCCTGGTAGGCCTTAACTTCCTACAGTTTACCTTCTGGGTTAAGGGGCTTGCCAGCAGTACAGAATGTTTCAATCTTGAAGGAAATTGCTACACAACAGTATGCAAAGTTATGGGTTATATGGTATGGATATGAAGGGCTTCCCTACTGGCTCACATGCTGAGGGTTTATTCTCCAGATAGAGACACTATGGAACATTTAGAAAGTGTAGCCCAGCCTCATGAAGTTTTTCACTGGGGGAATGAATTTGAAGATTATACCTGCTTCCCAGTCTCTTCCAACTCCCTTGTGTGCCCCTGCTACGTGAGAAGCCTCCAATTTTACACATTCTGGAGCTATAATGTTGTTTCATAATGGGTGAGGATAGATGGAGACAGACTGTGGGCTGACAGCTCTGAAACTATGAGCCCAAAGCAGCCTGTCCTTACTTGAAGTCATTTCTGTCAGCTATTTGCCACCAGAAAACTGACTGACATGTTGAGCATCTGCTCTCCACTTGGCTCCTCTGCTTCTTAGAGGCAAAGGCTGTCTCCTGTCACTCCTATGAGAAAGTTGAGGCTCAAAGGGACAAAGTGCCTTGCCTAAGCTTACCTAGACAGTGTATAGTAAAGCTTAAGGTTGTAAATCCAGATGTGTATTCATGACACTCCAGCATCCTGCAGCTACAAAGTTATGAGTGGGAGCTGATTCATTTGCTTTGAAAGAATCCCCACCTCAGCCTCCCCTAATGCCCATAATCTGAACATCCCTGGAGAGTGTGGAAAATTGTCACAACCCCTGGATTTCCACTTTTACACATCCCTGTTCATACTTTATGTCTTCCTTCTGTAGCACTGCCTCTGCCTGAAGTATCTCTGGTATTGGTCCAGTGAGCATCTCCATGAGGACTTGAGCCCATTAGCAGCAAGGCCTGGATGTGGGCATCTCCCACAGTGATGTGGGAAAGCAAGTTATGGCATGCAAAGAGCACAAGACTGGGGTTGGAGAACCCAGGTGGTGACCATTGCTCCCAAATTTCCTGAGCCATTTTTCTAAGAGCCAGTTGCTCTCTGAACCTTGTTTTACCCTAACTGTAGATGACACAATGTTCCTGGGGATGCTTTTGTGAGAACAGATAAACATGAAACTTCTGACAGGCACAGGGCTTAGTTCACCCTGAAATGCTGCATGAGTATCTGAAATGAAATATAACCAATCCTCAGACATGCTCATGAGCCCTTTCCCTGCCTTCAGTCGCTTATTTCTAATTTCTTAGAGCCACTGGGAAATCAGTTCTTTCTTTTGGGCTGTGCAACATGCATCCCTCCTTTTCATCAACTTCAAGAGTTGAGCCACAGGGTTAGTGTGATAGTGCAATTTGTTAGTAGGAACTAAGTTTAACACCCCCCCACACACACACAAATAAAACCTATGTTCAAAAAGCAAAAAAAAAAAAACTCACCATGGTGGTGCAGGATTGTAATGCCAGTGGGGAAAAAACAAAAACAAACAAAACATAGAGACAGGCAGATCCCTGGAATGCACTGACTGGCTGACCATCCAGCTTAATCTACTTAAAAATCTCCAGGGAAATGATACAATAAGAAACACTATCACAACCAAGGGGATGGCACCTACAGAGCAACAGCCAAGTGCACACACATACACACACACACACACACACACACATGAACATTCCCCACACATACTTGCACAGAAATACACACACATACACATGCATGCATGCATAAACATGCACATGAACATTTCACACACACACATACACACACACAAGAATGCATTACAAAATGAGCACATGAATGGTACAGTGTGACCTGAGGACACTGATGCTCAGTGTGTTGATGGAGTAGATCTTGTCTGTGTGGATGCGGTAGAGGCTCGGAGGTAGGGTGGTAGAGCACCACAGTGACAGGTTCAGGCTGTGTTCCTCATCACCAGGATTCAATCCTCACCTCTGCCACTTACTTCCTTCATTGTCTCAGGCAAATGATGAAACCTTGAGCCTCAACCCTGACATTTACCAAATGTTTGTCTTAGTGCTTGCTGTGTATGGTCTATAAAGAGAACCAAATACATTCAAACACACAGAACATGCTGGAGCACAGGACCAGAGCTGAAAAGTGCTATTAAGTGAGTGGTCCCAACTGGGCTCCCTCACCTGAACCTACACACCGTTTATCTCCACGGCTCACATACCTATTTTGCAATGGTTCATGCTCAGTTTACCTGAAATACTGTCTAACATTTATTTAACTAAGAAACTGTACCCTAGTCTCCTACCTACCAGTTCCACCAAATCTTCTTCAGGTCCTAAACAGATTTTCTTGGATCCCTAAATCGGCCTTCCTGTCATGGCAAGACTGTTCAACTTTAGGCAAACTACTGAGCCTTTCTGAACTTAAGTTCCTTCCTATGCCCAATAGGATCACTACTGAGATGAAACATATATGAAAAACACCTAGCAAAAATCTCTATATTTAGTATGAACTGGAAGAATGTTATATTAGCTATAATTTAGTCTTTCACTTGCAGTTTGTGCGACATCGAGAATTTTAAGGAACATTTGTCCTAGGACAAATGATGGTGCAAAATCCATACAAGAATATATTGGAAAACACCCAAAAGCAAGTTCAGTAATACTCGTTTGCCACATGTCTTTCTCTTATTTCAGTTCTAAAGCTTTTAAGTAAAGCTAACACCGGGGGCAAACTCAGCTATCACCTACGCTAAGCTGTTCTTTTCACACACTCAGAACACTTCATGGAATTGTTTCTCATCTGCTGTGAAGAGAGCAGGACTCCAGCCTTAAACTCAAATGCAGACCCTGGAGAAGTTCTGTGCACAGTGTCTACTGCAACAAAAATGCAGGGCACCAGCAAACACAACTTTTGAGTGCAGAGGGAAGAAAAGTCCAAGAGATCCCTAGGGCTACCCCTTCTCTTTGCCAATCCTAGGGGACAGGGTTGTAACCATTACCCATTTAACGTTGGACATCAGTGGATCTTTCTGGAATGATAACTTTTAGATCAAGTGGTGCAGATGATTCTGTGAGTGTCTTCCAAATGGCCCATGCTGTGGCTGCCATCCCAGGAAGGATGTGAGGTACCCAGCTTCCTGGAGATTATTTCCATTTCCTGTGGTTGGAGGAATGAGCTGATCAAAGGGAAGAGGGGGTCCATATTTGGATGAATTTATGGAGGGCTTTTCACATCAAAGTGACTGATGACCTATTATCAGTGATTAGAAAACTAGACCAAAGAGGTGGGCCACGGTATCTCTTCAAATGAGGGTATTAGATGCAATAGATGCTTACAGAACTCGGGCAACGTGGGCCCAGGGCTAAGACATGGAGCCTCGGTGGATACAGTCTCTGTCCCTGGAGGATTCAGACTTCAGGAAGGTTGATGAGAGTATGCAAAGGAGACCAGAATTCTGTCAAGCTAATCTTCAGTTAATTTATGGGAAGTAGATTCCAGTCCTCCAACCTGGGAGGCCATCCCGGCAGATTGACTTGGAAGCTTTCCAAATTAGGGGACTTGGAAGCTTTCCAAATTAGGGACCAGAACACCTGTCAGAGATCTGCATCTTCAATTCCCCAGGAGATTCCAAGCAGAGTAATTACCATGACTGGCATCAGCTTTGTCTCCTTCCGTTTTCTCATAATCCACACAAAGACCTACTGGTGAGGCCTGTTCCTTTGAAATATATTTTAAAAAATTCAGCCACATTTCAATATCTGCAATTATCCCCCACACTCACTCAGGTCTAAGCCAAAAATTGTTCCTCAATGAGGCTTTTGAAAGACAAGTCTAGCCTGTCTCTCTGGCTCCATCCTATATGGAGCTCTATTCCTAGGCATTGTAACCTTGAACATATAAATAAGCCATATTTCTTGCTGGTCAGAGCTCTCAGGTGTTCCATCCCTTAGGAGAAAAAGGCCAATGGTATTAGCATGTCTCAGGACCCAACTGTTCTGTCATGTTATGACATTTCAGAGCTTGCCTGAAAGAGAGCCCCCAACTTTCCCCTCTGACCTCTCTACAGTGTGCTGCATAATGGCATTCTGTTTCTCAGACCCTTTGCCCACTCTATTCCTCCTTCTTGGAATGTCCTTCCCCAGAATCCTCATAACCAGCTTTTTATTCCTCCTCTGCTCAAGTACTCTTTTCTATTGATTGACTGATTGATTGATTGATTGATTGATTTACAGGTCAAATGCATGTCATGATGTGCATAAGGAGGTCAGAGGACACCTTCTTGGAAATGGTTCTCTTCTCCCACCCTGTGAGCCCTGATGATAAAACTCAGGGTGTCAGGCTTGGGTGCAAGTGCCTTTACGTACTCAGTAATCCCACTGGCCCTCAAATGTTTTCTTACTGTAGAACCTTTTCTAATTTCTCAGAGGTTATCAACCTCATTATCTTCTTCATGATGCCCTATTCTTTTTCATAATTTTTTTATTATAATAAACACTGTGACCACTATGTATTATTCTTTGGTTTCCTTGTTAACTGTGTCCTGTTCCTAGAAAGGGCTCTCTATCTTCTTTGAGTACTACTAGTTCATAAGATTGTGTCAGACCTGAGCCATCACTGTGGCTAGAGTGAGGACTAAAGTTCAGATCCCCAGAGTTCACAACTGTGAGGCAGACCTGGTACCCACCTGTAATTCCAGCACATCAGAAACAGAGATAGAAGATTCCAGAAGCAAGTTGGAGAGGCTGGTTAACTGTATCCATATCAGGAAGCTCTGGGTTCAAGTGAGATACCCTGCTTCAATAAATAAATGGAACACGATCAAGAAAGACTCATAAAGGTGACCCAGGCCTCCACACCTATACAAACACATATGCCCATACCAATATGCATCCACAAGCTTTTGACCAGGCATACATACACAAACCCATATCACACATTCATGCATATGAGAAAAAAGAAAAGGAAAACTTTTTCACACTCATAGCTCTTGGTCCATAAATAATCATGAATTATTAGTAGAGGTTAGTAAAGTTTACAGATATCTAAGGGTAAGATAAAATATTGACTCATGGTATTTCTTCAACATCTGATGCTTGGCATACTAGCTCTGAGGAAGAGGTGCTTTAAAGACGCAGTGAGACAGCAGGGGCCCGGGTTGAGCTGTGTAGTTGTTTAAATCACAAAATATAACAAATCTGAGACGGCACACAAAAAAAGCACTAACAGGCCACTCCTTGAAATGCCACCCCCAAATGCCATAGCCACTAAAAAGTAGCATTTACCTCATCACAATAGCATAATAATAACTGAATGATTTAGATATTCTTAGATTCTTATTAGATAGCATTAGACAGATTAGATTACTTGATAATAAAATTATTTGTAAAACCAATGACCTCCAGACGCTGAGAGCCTGTGGAGTATGGCTTGCCTGTCAACTCTATTCTTTCCTTCACAAAAAATGTTCCCATCTATCTTATTTTCCCTATCTAAAGTCTCATTTCACATTTAACTCAAACCTACTGGCATTTGTTTTGCTATATAACCATTGCTTACTCTGTTAATGAATTTTCCCCCAATAGCTAACTATTTATTCTTTTAACAATATCTTTCCTCTTTGACATATGCATATCATATGCAAGCCCGGTATGATTTTGATCGTGTATTTCTCTATCACGTACTTTCATTTTTCCAGTAATTTTCAGTTGAGTATCTCTATTGGTACAATTTTAATTATTATAACATAAAGGCATTTGTTCCTGTGGTTTGTTAAGACCTACTGTAGTCACTTTTCTAGAAAAATGTATTTGATATTCATAAAATCATTCATGAGAATAGCACATGGCATGCTTAGTGTAATATTTTTAAAACTTCAAAGCAAGTTGAATAATATTTATATAGATAATGATAGCATTCCTTTACTGAAATGGCTCCTTCGGATCTCGTCTAAATTCACTCGCTGTCTAGCACATTTACTCTATTAGCATTTGTTAGGGATATTGTTTGATGTCTTAACATTTATCACTGTTACTGCCAGACCATCATCATTCACCCATATCTTGTAAATGATGATTAGTGGTACATAAGGAAGCTATTCATTAATTCATGTAGCCATTCATCAAATACTTAGCACACAGGAATGCAGAACAATTCATAGACTCATTGTCAAGCAGTAAAGTACTGTGCAAGGCAGTGGGTATCAGTCAAGCTGAGCAACTATCACGTCTGTATTGTAGGAGAAAAAAAAATCTACTGTGACTTATAAACACCAGCCAATCAGGCAAGCAAATAAGTATGTAATTACAATTAGTGATGAACGCATAGGCTGCAAGAATCACAAATGTCAGGGAAATCTGACTATGATAAAGTGGTTAGGGAATATCCCTGGGAAAACTATAATAAAACTAGAAGTGGGCAAAAAAGAGGAATCAGCAAGACAATAAGTCTCATGAGAGGCACCCAAAAGCAGAGGGAACAATGCAGGCAGGCTTGAACTCAAATGACTTTTAAGTCAGAATTGACTCCAGATGGAAACTGAGTCACATGTGGGCTCCCATATAAAAGTCTCAAAGAGGAGAAAACCTTAGGGAGTATCGAATCCATGTAGATGCCAGTATAGTATAGTAAGTATAGCATCCTACCAATAAACCCTTCACTGAGAACACAAACATGGTATTCAAGGCACAAGCTGGCCAGCCAGACTAGCCGTATCAGGTAGCTCTGGCTTCAGGTAAGAGGCTCTGCCTTGAACAAAAAAAATGTGGAGTGTGACCAAAGACAATTCCTAATGTCAACTAGTATTTCCCTGTATATATGAACACATATGCATACTCATTTACACATTATGCTTGCATATACACATCTGCAAACATTCATACACACACCATGAACATATGTATAAAAAAGGAAGAAAATTAATTGTCAGGCTTGTATATCTTGGTCCATACCTAATCTGGACTTGGGTTTCACTATACAAGTTTAGTCTTGCCTTATAGGCTCTCATCCGTGGTACTGCGGCTCTTCATTTTCTGCATTATCGATCCATAATTAGATAGGAATGTACACAGTTTTTCATCGGGACAACAAACTCTCCAATAAATGCACAGGGACTTCATACTAATTATAAATGCTCAGCCAATAGCTTAGGCTTGTAACTAAGTAGCTCTTACAACTTAAATTAAACCATATTTCTTATCTACACTCTGCCACCTGGTGGTACCTTTTTTCAACACAGCATGTTCATCTTGCTTCTTTCCACCCTTCTTCTTTCCCCTGCTCTCTTTTTGCCCATAAGTCCCTCCTATCATCTACCTGCCAGTTATAAGCCACTCAACTCTTTATTAACCAATGAGAGTAATACACATTCACAGTGTACAAAAAGATCGTTCCAGAGTACAGGAATGCAAACAATTTTATTTTGACTTGGCATCCTTGTGAAACCCTTCCTCATCTAACAATTTTACTGTAGAGACTGCAGGATTTTTTACACATGTTGTCCTCTCATCTGAAATTAACAATGGCACGATTCTTCTAATGCTCTTGCTTTCCAAACATCTCATGAACTTAAGGAATTCCAGTTTGCTTATTTGTTTGTTTCCTCAGAGTAGACAGGACTTGAGAATAGTATTGTAGTGATAACATGTAGTTATAACATGTTAATAACTGATTTCCAAACCATTAATCAAACACTTTCAACTTTTTACTGAGTGGCACATTGCTTCAAGTGTTTGTGTTCCCATTGACTCTAATATTCCACCTTGTGGTTAGGAAAATTGGTTTCTGTTCTGAGAATTTCGTCTATTAAAAAACTATTGAGTTTTACCCATGCTTTTTTTATTATGGGATATTTATGTATGCATGAATATAACAGATTTAATAATGTCAAATTATTCATAAATTCTTAGAAAATAAAACCTCAGCTTAGTCAAGTTATCTTTTCTATATATTTACAGCTTCAATTATTTGTTGTTATTATGTCTGAAAATTCACCTACTCATGCTTATGAACAAAATTGAACTGCTGTATCTTAACTAATAGTTTCAGCATATCAACATTATGCTAGTCCAAGGGAGACACTGTGACATAGCAGTCCCAGTACTCAGGAGGCTAAGGCAGGAGAATTGCAAGTTCAGTGCCAGATCTGTCCCAAATAAGACAGCCTCGTAAACTGAGTTGGGGAAACTTCATTACTTCTATTCTTTGGAATAGATAAAATGTTTAGAATTTTTATCTCACAATTGTTTCATAGTTATCTGATGAACCTATCAGAGTTTGTAGACTCCCTTGTGGAAAGATTTTTAATTATGGTTACACGTATTTAATTTTCCTCTCTTTTTTTATTCAACTTCAGAAACGATACAGTTTCAGAAACATCTTAATTATATTTGAGGTCACAATAGACTCCATAATTAGCATTATTATTTATTAAATTCCTCAAAGCCTTTAATTTCCTGCTTTTCTAATCCTTAATGCTAATCTTTTATACTTTTTCTCTTTACTCAACTTGCAAAGAAGTGTTTCTGTTTTACTGTCCTTGGCAGAAAAGAAGCAAACAAGTTTATTGGTCCTTTTAACTTTATCCTTTTTTATTTCATTGCTTGTTGTTCCTATTGTATTGCTTTTTTCTTATATATACTTTGTGTTTATCCTGGGGATTACTTTGTTTTATTTGGTTTGGTATGATTTTGATAATTCTTTATGTTTAGTGGCCAGCACATTCATCTTCAACCTTTTTTTAACTACTAAGTTTTGTTCTGTGATATTTTCACTATTCCCCAGCCATCATTTTCCATTACAAGATTATGATATTTTCTTATATCAACGTGACATATAGACTTTGTATATTATTTTTAATTTAAAGCACATGGTATTTTATGATTGCTCTTTAGTACATTGCTTTGTAATTTGATGACATTATAGCTATATCAGTTATTTTTCTGTTGCTGTGATAGAACATTAGGGCCTATTTGGGTTTATGGTTCCAAAGCTTTAGGTTCCATAACAGTGGAGATGGCTAAGCAATAGGTGGCAGACATGGCAGCTGGAGCTGAACCCTGAGAGATGAGAGATTGCCTCTTCCATCACAAGCAGGAAGCAGAGTGGAGCACAAGATTTTTGAAACCTCAAAAGCTTACCCTCAGTGACATATTTCCTCGAGAAAGGCCATACCTCCGTAGTCTACTCAAACAGTGCTGCCAACTGGGGACGATGGATTCAGATATCTAAATTTGTGGTGTCAGGGAACGTAGGCCCCAACATAGAAACTATCTTTCCCTCTCTGGACCAGTACGGAGGCGCAAGAAATAACCAGACAGTTCACATAGTCATCATGGAAGGGCATCTCAGCCTTCTCTCATACTGAAGCTCTACCCACGTTTATTATACAAAACACCTTTTATCCCCCCAGGTAAACCAAGGTGGAAGCTCATTAATATTCTCTTTATGGGGGACACAGGGCTAGGGAAACACCTGCAACTTAGTCACCAGTTTAGGCAAACACCTCTCCCCAGGCGATCTACATACATTTTTAACAAAGGAGAAAGGAGGAATACATCCTGGCCTTTGTCAGGTGGCTGTCTTACTTGTTTGGCAGGGTTGCATCTGCCTAGTGGCTAGTGAGCCTACCTGTAAATTATTTTATATGAAATGTGGGCCCACATTGTGGGAGCCCATTCTCATTCAAACCACGACAGCAGTCATTCACTGTGTTTGTTTGATGGCAGTTCTTTAAAATCTGAAGAGGTTAGCTTCTGGCCTTCTCTTAAGATGTGTCTACAGTTTTCAATGTTTCTCTGTGAAGAATTTCAGCTATCTAATTCTTGGATACTATACTCCTTTTAATAATAATTAATTGAAAGAATTAGCTCAAGCTTTTTAATTAATTATTTTCTTTTATATTTTTATTATTTATTTACTTATTTATTTTTAGTTATTTTGGTTTTTCCAGACAGGGTTTCTCTGTGTAACAGCCCTAGCCACCCTGGAACTAGCTTTTGTAGACCAGGCTGGCCTGGCCTTGAACTCACAGAGGTCCTCCTATCTCTGACTCCCGAGTGCTGGGATTAAAGGCATGTGTTACCATGCCTTTTCTTGATATAGTAACTGCTGAAAATAGATCCCTATGATACTGATCTATAATAATTACACAGATTTTATTATATTTTGAGACTATATTATTTACATTTTCCTGATACAATGGATACTTCTCTCTTATGTAGTGACTGTACTTATCCCTAGTAATACTCTTGATAGGGCTTATCAAAAGCATCCACGTTGCCCAATTCCTGTTTACTCTTTCTGTGTATAGTAATTGTTCATTATATCTCATTTCAGACTACAAAATCATAAGCCTCATGTTTTAAACTGGTATGTACTTTTAAG
>LOEQ01007714.1:5509-40043 GCA_001685075.1 Bramus lutescens | reverse complement strand
CGTGCGGGAGCCGGGCGGGACGAAAAGCAGGCCCGCTCCCCTATTACTACAGATATACATATGTGGGAAGATGCTCCTGTTGTGTGTGTACATGGAGATCAGAAGAGGGATGTCAGGTGTGTTCCTCTATTCCTCTCCAATTAATACTTTTGAGGCATGTTCTTTCTCTTGGCTAGTCTGGAAATCATTGAGTCCCAGAAACCAACCTGTCGCTGACCCTCTGAGTTTTTATAGCTTGTTATATGAGGTCCAGAATTCAAACTCTAGTCTTAATGACTATGTAGCAAAAAACTTTCTCATCTGCCAGGCCATCTCTCCAGATCCTTAGCTTATATTTTTACTTAATAGATGGAGAAAGAAATGTGCCAGGAAGACAATGTAAACACTCCAAATGCAAACAGTCCAAAGTCCAGTAGAGTTTTGTCATAGTCTGCTGTTTCCTAATGGAGCTGCATACACTACTGGGTTCTCATCCTTATGGCAACCACCCATTCGCCAGTCAGTATTTTCCTCATTGTATTTGCATGGCATTAGATAAAGCATATATGAAAATACAAACTTATGGAGCAGTCTTGTTGGTTTTATGGCCAAAAAAAAATCTATCAGTTAGTAAATTATTTGTTGTAAAAATTAAGCAATATATCCTGTAACCTTATAGACCCATATTCACAGAAATAATCAAATACACCTCACATGTTGTTCCCACCTTCCCCTAGTACCTAAGATAACCGACTCTGTATCACTCCGTGCCAAAGTGACTTCCCACTGACATTTGGTCTCTGCTGCAGGTTTCCATTATCCCTGGGAACATCTTTTGTGGTAGAAGGCCAAAGGAGTCCAGCAAAAAACACACAGGCTTTTGAATGAGAATGTCCTGGATTTGAAAACTTTGTTTGGTTACTATTTTGGTGAGCTGAGAATAATCTGAGTCTTCTTTTCTCTATCCACAGCAAGGATATAATAATATCCTGCCCGAAAAGCCTCCTTAACAATTTGAAATATTGTGTGCAATACCTTTGCAAGTCAGTGAAGAGTTTCCATTAGTGTTATTTTGTATAATTATTTATGTGACTCAGCCAATTCAGCTCAGTCCCAGGAGGACTCATTTGGGAAAACATTATGAATTGGCCTGTCTCATTTGAAATAAGGTATAGTTCTTTAACTGGAGGTTAGGCAGCATGGGGGCTCGCCTTAAGCACACAGCAGCCAGACCTCATCATCATTACACTTCATCTGTATTTTTCAAAATATTATGTGTCACTGACGAGTACATCCCCATTTACCTCTTAGAGCTAATTATAATATTGCCATGGTTCATAATTCTCTACGATGCAAAGGAGGTACCAGAAGAGCCTAAATAACAGATGGCAAATGCTATCTGGATAATTATCCCAAAGGATCCTTAACAGTATTTTTTTTTTGCAACTGAAAGTGAAAGCTGAAGAAGCCAGGTTGAACACAAATAGTCATGTTTTATGGGCTTTTTCAAGTATTGGCTTTATCTTGTGGTAGGACACAAAGGGGGTATCTAGATAACTTACTCGTTCAATCGCAAGCTGACTTATTTGTTATGGATGGGTTACAAGGGGGGAGTTCAGCTGAACATTTGGAGCAGAATGGCGGGCAGTCATCAGCCCTGGGACTTAAAGTTTTATTGGGTAAGGAAGGGTACAGACATCTCCAAGGGTAGTTGTGGCAGTAGAGGTTGGGTCACAGATAACCTGCAAGCATACAGAGAACCCCCTAAAAGTAAACAATGTCCAAACTGACCCATGGATGAGATTCAGCACAGTGAAGTAATGACAAGTACCCTACCCTGGGTAAAACACATAAGAATATCTTGGAAGAGAACACAGTTTGTAAGTGTAACCTATAAAAAGCCTCACGATTCTTCACTCAACTACTCATCTGTATAGAAACTCATCCATAGTGTAGACAGAGTAAAGTAAGACTTACTTTTCACTCTAGATAGGGTCTCAAGAATGAGTAGAATTTCAGTTATTTAAGATAGTGAGGATACTACTGATAGATAATCTGCTGAGTGTTTGGCACGAGGTTTCATCTGATTCTGTCCAGGAAGTTGTGCACTTCTTCAGTGGAATACTGCTGCTCTCCATACACTGAACATACAAGCCCAAAAGAATGGCATATTAATAGACATGCTAATGCAGAAGGGCCAAATTTCAGGGGGTCCTACACTCAGACAAAGAATTATAGGTAACTCATGACTGCTGGGATGGAAGAATTATTCTCTCCCAGGGATGAACCCCTATTGGTTACTTAATACAAAGTGAATAGTCCTGAAACCACATACACAGAAACACAACAACAAAAATGAAGCAGATTCGGCAGGTTGTAGTTGTACATATTTGTACATATGTATTGTCTTAGAAAGGGTTTCTATTGCTGTGATGAAATACTAGGACCAAAAGCAAGTTGGGGAGGAAAGTGTTTATTTGACTTACAATTCCACATTGTAGTTCATCACTGAAGGAAGCCAGTACAAGAACTCAAACAGGAACGTGGAGGAAGGAGCTGATATTCAGAGACCCCAGAGTGGGGCCGTTTACAGATTTGCTTCCCCTGGCTTGTTCAATCTGCTTTCTTTTTTAAAATTTTTTATTCATTTTACATACCAAATACAGTTCCCCTTCCCATCTCTCCTCCCACTTCCTACTACCTCCCCTCCCAGCCCACCCCCTATCCACTCCTCAGAAAGGATAAAGTCTCCCATGGGGAGTCAACAAAGCTGTGATAGAACCCCAACAAAAGCAGCTTAGCCAATGTCCTAATGCCATGAAGAGACACCATGACCACACAACCTTTATAAAGGAAAATATTTCATTGGAACCGGCTTACAGTTTCAGAGGTTTAGTCCATTACCATCATGGTGGGAAGCAGGCACCACCCAGGCAGACTTAGTGCTAGAGACGTAGCTGAGAGTTCTACATCTGGATCAGCAGGCAGCTGGAAAGGAGATAGCATTTGAAACCCAAAGTACACCCTAGTGACACACTTTCTCCAAGAAGGCCACATCTATTCAAACAAGGCCCCATGTTCTAATCCTTTCAAATAGTGCCACTTCATATGAACCTATAAGGGGCCATTTTTATTCAGACCACCACAGAGAAGAAAAGATCTATTTTCACTTATGGTTACAGAGGGATAAAGTCCATCATGGTGTGAAGGAATGGTGGTAGGATCACAGTCCATGCACACACAGGAAGCAGAGAGATAGGGCAAACAGTAAGTGGGGCAGAGGTAAGTTCTCAAACCCCCAACCCAGTGCTGTACTTCCTCCAGAAAGGCTTCATCTACCAAAGGGACAGTAATCTTCCCAAACAGCATCACTTACTAGAGACCAAGTGTTCAAATGAATGAGCCTATGGGGGCACATTTCTAATTCCTCCTTCATCTACATCTCTCTTGTTCCAAGACCACCAGAGATTAGTGCAGAAGCAGGTTCTATCTCTCATTCATCTGATATTCGGACTCTTACCTAGCATTTTTATTAACACTTATTTAAGTGGATACTATTGAACTTCTTGCTCTTCTTCAGGTGTGTATTATTTAAAAAAAAAAAAAAGAAAAGACTCTGCGTAAAAGAAAGGAAGCCTGTCTCAATCATAGACAACCCCCACTGAAGCTAGTAACTGGGTAAGAACACTCTTACCCGATTTAGGAAAAGCCGGGACAGACTGAATGCAGACCAACTAGGGGAATTTTCCATCTGAAAGTTACATCTCGGAACATCTCTCTTTGGGGAGTTAGATTCTAATTATTGCAGTTTTTGTGATCCCATTTCTCCTCCCAAATGATCCAAATGGCCCATATTTATTTTAAATATTAAAATGAATTAATTGTTTTTCTTTCAGCTTTGAGAATTGCATAAACCTCTTTATGGTAATTGTGGCATTTCGAGGTGTCTCAGAAGCTCCAGGGGTGCTGGAATAAAGTTTCTGATGATGCCATATGTCACAGCAGCAGGAGATTATTTTTCAGTTGCAGCAGATGTTTTTACTGTATTATAGCAGTTCTGTTTACCTTAAACGTCTTTGTTAGAAAATAGTGATGTGAGCTAGAGGTTTGGACAATAGATTCAGTGGCAAAGCTGAGTTTCCCACTGAGCTCTGAGTAGGGTAGTTTGATCTATGTTTTTGCCCCCATAGCATCTAGGATATCTTTAAAGATACAGATATAGATGACAATAAGAAAGAATTAAGGCTGGTTTAAAAGTGGAAGAATCTCAAAATAGTTATTTCTTATCCAGGTATAGGGAACTTATTAGAGTATAAAATCCACCTGATCTTCCTGCTATCCAATCATCTTTCTGCTCATCTCCATCCATTAGATTAAGTCATCCCCAAACCACTCATCAAGTTCAACCTTATTTGTTAGTATATCTCGAATTCTTTATTCTCATCTGGACAGAAACATTCACTGTTTCCCACATGTTCTGCACCCTGGCTACACTTGTTCCTTTAAGCCTTTCTTCTTACTTGGTATGACCATCTTTTCTCCCCTAGCCTTATGCATTCTTTTATTTATTTATCATATAGACAACATTCTGCCCCACGTATGCCTGCTCTCCAGAAGAGGGCACCAGAGCTCATTATAGATGGTTGTGAGCCACCATGTGGTTGCTAAGATTGAATTTAGGACCTCTGGAAAGGCAGCCAGTGCTCTTAACCTCCTGTTCACCGCATGCATTCTTGAGTGCTCAGGTTAACTGTTATCCCTCCACAAAGACTCCCTCTGAACACAGCTCTCTGTAACCTTCATCAAAGTTCTATTTGTGCATCTCCATATAAACTTAATCTCTTTATACAGTCTTCTGGACCCCTCCTTATATTCTCTATGGAATGGATTTATTGAGATGGAACAGATATTTACTTTGTCTTCTTCACAATAACTGTAGTCTCAAAGGGAGGAAAACACAAACCAAGAAAAAACAATAGAGTCAATAGTCATGTAGTGGCCTCTACTAATTGTTTCCCAAATATCGTTTCATCTATTAATAGATAACTTAATAGATTAATGACATGCTTTCCTTTTGTAGTGTAATTACTTAGGTCCTTATTATTCAAAAACAAGAGCCTAGGAAAGTGTCCCAAATGCAGGTAACAGAGTCAGAGACAGACCCTGCTCACACTATTAGTAATCCTACAAGATCAAGCTATACAACTGTAACATATGTGCAGAGGAACTAGGTCAGTTCAATGTAAGCTCTCTGGTTAGAGGTTCAGTGCCTTTTACTGAAGAAAAAGGAGGAGGAGTGGATGGGGAGCAGAGAGAGGAAGTTGGGGAAAAGAACTGGGAGGAGTGGAGGAAGGGAAAACTGTGATTGGGCTGTGGAAAATTAATTAATCAATTCACTAATAAAAATAAATTATAAAAGAGAATGTCAATCAACTCTTGTTCTGTTGATCCCCCTTTGGTATCTGTATTCCTTTATATAAATGGCATCAGCATACTGCTAGAAACATATTCATGACCTTCCTTGCATTTTCCAACAACAATCTGCTCCTCATAGTTGAATTTTGTTCATAATTTCATCTCCATTGTTTATATAATATCTTCTGAGTCAAAAATAAAAGGTTATTTTAGTCACCATCCTTTCCCCAATATGTTACATTCTGCAAATTCTTGTGATGGTAGAAATAGTTTAAAACTGTGTCACCCAAACTCTACCAAGCACTTAGGAGTATTGACAGCACATGAGACTGAGGGGAAAAAGTGTGTGCATGCATGTGTGGGTGTGTGTGCGTGCCACACACACACACACACACACACACACACACACACACACAAGAGCCACAAAGTCACTATTGGGTGTCTTCCCCAATCACTCTTTGCCTTTCTTTCGTTTGTTATTTATTTGTTTGTTTGTTTGTTTGTTTGTTTTGGAACTGTTTCTAACTGAGCCTAAAGTTCACTGATTTGTTGAGGTTGGCTGGCCAATGAAATTCAGAAATCTGCCTCACTGAATCCTCATGCTTGCACAACAGACAATTTACCAACTAAGCCATCTTGCCAGCCTCTGCCAAAATTCCATCCCTCCCCTTAGATTCCCCCTTCAGAACCTCCATCATATTAACATGAGTATTATTGCTATCCAGCTAGATTAGTGTATCATAAATCACACACTGTGGGCCAAGCACTCAGATCCCAAAGATTAAAAAAGAAATAGATGAGGTTTTCAATACAATTTTCAGAGTAAACTGGAGTCGGGTAAGATTGACACTTTCCAACTTAGTCTTAAAATTCTATGGAGCATGTCATACAACTCCACTCTTAAATAGCAAGCTCCTTGATCCATGAAGAGCTTTGCATTTCTCCACCAAGGCAGCTTCTTTAAATATGTGAATACTAGAGGGAGGAAGAATTAAGGGCCCAGGATCAGAAAATCAAGAGCTAGAAAACCTAGAGTGCTCCCTTTCCTCTGCACCTCGTTTTTTTTCTGTCCTTCTTACCAAATAACTTTCTCTGCAGTTCACATCCCATTGTGGGGAAAAAGGCAGTGCCGCAGATTTACATCTACCTCAATCTAGAGAAGAGTCTAAAATGAAGTGATGTTATTCAGTCAATCTGAAAGTATTGGAACTGAGATATAATTGACCAAACTTAGAATGAGTGTTACCGCAAGGTTTGCTGTGAGAAGCACATCACACACATAATCATGAAAGCCTTTCCTGATTGTGGGGTGGGAAGGCTTCCAGATGACTGTCAAGTGCCCAGTATTGTCTTCTACTAGCTACAAGTTTCTCTCACTCGATCAGAAAGCCTCCTCTACTGTTCCCAGTCAGAAATTATTTCTTTTCCCTTGGCACACAAAAATTTTAGTTTTCATGGGTGTTTGACATTCTTCCAGTGACAAGGGACTATATTACTTTTTCTGGAGAAGTGTGAGCAAACATCTATTTACCACAGATGTTTGCTCACACTTACCACAACAAAAAGAAGAAATGATCCCATAAAAGTCTAACTTGGAGTAATGGGTTTTGAGGGGTTACTCACAAGGACATGAGAGATTCAAAGACAGTTTCATCACCTCTGTGTGGGTGATATCTCATGAAAGCTGTATTCCTGGAGTTCCCTGCACAACCAACATGCAGTTTTCTCTACCAATTGATTTCTTCTTTCTGGAATGTCTCTGAAAATGTTAATTGTATGCAAATGAGCACAAGGTGGTGGCCTCTCTTTGAATCAGGAGGAGTGTGTAAAGTGAATACTGCTCAAGGATGAAATCTGAATAGGAACACAAACAGCAAGAAAGAAAACCCGCACTATTAGATTCTGAGGATCTGTTAGATTCAGGATGTGCCACATATGGTCCAGAATCAACCCTGATCCTCAACTAACACCTCTTGATGCCCCACTATCTGACATAAAAATTTCTTTACTATCTGACAATCCTGGGGCAAGGATCTTGTGGATCTGGTAAGTTTTATGAGCTTCTTGAGTCTTGCATGTTTCATTAGCTTTCTGAGTTCTAGGAGTACCCTTCCCCTTCCAGGAAGAGATGTTTCAATTTGGGAAAAAATGGCTTCCCCACACCAGATCAGCACTATGACTTCTTTTAGCTGCCGAGAAGCTGTTGAGCCACGAGTAAAGTCTTTGTGTTAATGGTTATTGATTTCCTTGTCACAGCTGTCTTTGCTCTAGAGAACATCTACGCTCCATGTGGCTAGTCCTCCATCCCTTATTCCACCTTTGCAATCTTTCCGTGAATCATTTGTATTTGGGGTGGGGTAGGGTAGTGAGGTGAGGGGTGTTTAAAAAAAAAGACAAGCATGAATTTGAGTCTAGTTTTAAATCCTTTTCTAGGTGGCTCTGACTTTAACACCTAATTTCTGTCAAAGATTAGACTCTCTACATCTTAAGGTTATGCCAGAAAATCAAGCTGCATACGAAAGTACTGGGTCAATTGGTCGACTTAGTGGGGCATCAAGAGGTGTTAGTTGAGGATCAGGGTTGATTCTGGACCATATGTGGCACATCCTGAATCTAACAGATCCTCAGAATCTAATAGTGCGGGTTTTCTTTCTTGCTGTTTGTGTTCCTATTCAGATTTCATCCTTGAGCAGTATTCACTTTACACACTCCTCCTGATTCAAAGAGAGGCCACCACCTTGTGCTCATTTGCATACAATTAACATTTTCAGAGACATTCCAGAAAGAAGAAATCAATNTAGTGGGGCATCAAGAGGTGTTAGTTGAGGATCAGGGTTGATTCTGGACCATATGTGGCACATCCTGAATCTAACAGATCCTCAGAATCTAATAGTGCGGGTTTTCTTTCTTGCTGTTTGTGTTCCTATTCAGATTTCATCCTTGAGCAGTATTCACTTTACACACTCCTCCTGATTCAAAGAGAGGCCACCACCTTGTGCTCATTTGCATACAATTAACATTTTCAGAGACATTCCAGAAAGAAGAAATCAATCACCATGACAGTTCACCACACCTTTGATCCAGCATTGATATGTAAGGGAGCCACATGGGAATATTTTATCTCATGAATCTAAACAGAGCTGGGTCGCAATGCTTATTACAGCCCACTGGGAAATAGTGAAGTGAAGACCTGCTTTGTTACTTCAGTGCAAGTGAAGCCATGCTTTTAAGTAGTAAAATAGAGAAGAAAAATAAAATACATATAATTTAAATGACCCAGGCCTATCACAGTCTAGTTAACTGGATTTCAGTGCGGGCCCATTGACTGGACTTCTACACCCTCTATTTTGCATAAGGAACACTCAAGAAGAGGAAACAATCTAAAAATACTTTCTTAGAAATCTCAGTACAAAATCATTCTATATTATTGTTCCTTAATATTTTGTTTCTGTCTCATTTAAAGGAAATTTATTAGAATAAGCTTCTTTGAGAGAGGTTTTGTTTTGTCTTTAGTTCTCCACAGAATATTATCCATTTTTTTCTTAAAAACAAAGCTTATTTTCTTTCACACTCCTCTTTTGTTGGTAACGCCATACTTAACTAAATCTGAGCACAGTAGTAGTGAATATAACTGGTATAAACAGGTTTAGAAAGAATTCTTGCTTCGTGGTAAAGAGAGAATTCTTTTTATTGCTGTTGATGTTTTTATTTTTTAATTAAATTAATTTATTTACTTTACACCCCTAGCACAGTTTTTCCTCTCTCTTCCCCTCCCATTCCTTTCCCCCACTTACCCCCTGCCCATCCCCAATCCACTCCCCTCTTTTTCTGTTCAGAAGGGGACAGGCCTTCCCTGAACATCAAGAAAATATGGCACATCAAGTTACAGTAGGCTAAGCACCTTCTTTTGTATTAAGGCTAGGCAGCTCAGCCCAGTATGAAGAATAGGGTCCCAATAGACAATCAAAGCATTGAGAACATGTCCTGTTCCCACTACTAGGAGTCCCAAAAGAAGACCAAGCTACACAACTGTCATTTCCCTTGCCTCCTTCCCCAAATAGATGCTGGGTTTTGCAAAAGCCAATAGAGGGTGTTCCTACAGGTCTCTCTACATCATTTTATCTTCCTTCATTCCTGTTGTCCAACAGAGTTTGCAGTTCTGCTCTGTGGAAGCCACATCTATTGCACATTGTTAAGATGTAAATATTTTGTCTTTAGAATTCTTGATTCCCCAAGACCTCAGAGAGTTTTCATTATCACATATATTATTTTATATCACTTTGTAATGTGTAAGAGACCTAATGCTGATTTCTGGCCTAATGTCATGAATGCATTATTGCAGTCATCATTGTCCAGGAGCCACCTAGACTACAAGCAAGAAGACAGAATGAAGCTGACCCGCTGCCTGGCCCCATGTGGAACACAGTGCCTACAACAAACCCCTGCCTCCCTACACTAAATTCGAGAAGTAACGGTTTGTTGGATGCATAACTGAGTAGTAGATGATACTGCACAATAGACTGTGGGGTGGTAGGAAAAGACCAGGACAGCCCCAAGTGATCCACTGCATCCAGTAAAGAATGTTTTCTATATTCCGTATCACAGAGTCTGCTTTCTAAGTTCCATATCAGAGTCCACAGATGTATGTAGCCACTGGAGATCATCAATCAATCACTCTGTGTCTGAGGACAATCACCAAACCTCTCTGTGCCTGGATTTCCATATCCAGGAAACAGTGACAATACACACATCTACTTTACCAGTCCTGGAGATCCTATGAGATGATCACACAAGAGCCTGACACATAGCAAGTGACCTATTTAGATCTCTCTTGGAAGTGCTGAGCTCAGTACTTCCTGATCCTCTTAGCATTTTGTGACTTTGTTACAGGGGAGGCTACTGCTTGTTTGTTCCCTGCCAGCCAGCTAGCTTTGACCTGAAATAACCACACAGAAACTATATTAATTAAAACACTGCTTGGCTCATTAGCTCCAACTTCTTATTGGCAAACTCTTATATCTTAATTTAACCCATCTCTATTAATCTGTATATCACCATGAGGTCGTGGCCTACCAGCAAAGTTTCAGCACGTCTATCTCTGGCAGCAGATCTATGGCATCCCCCTGACTCTGCCTCCTCCCAGCATTCCGTTTAGTTTTTCCTGCCTACCTAAGTTTTGCCAATATCAACAGGCCAGGGCAGTTTCTTTATTCATTAATGGTAATCACAACACACAGAGGGGACTCCCACATCAGTGACTTGGTTTGGTTTGGTTTGGATTGGATTGTGTTAGATAGAATTTGGGTTTTGGGGCAGAATCTTACTCTATAGCCTACACTGACTTGGATCTCTGTCATCCAGGCTGCCCTTGATCTCATGATGATACTGTTGCTTCTTCAGTTTCTGGGGTGCTGGGATTATAGGAGTGAGCCGCTATACCCAGTTTCCGAAATCAAACAAAGCAATCATCCTGTCAGACACTGAAATGATTTTAAGTAAGTAAAAAAGGTTACAAATTGAGACGTTCACCATTCAAAAAGATTTTTAAAAAACTCAAAGAAAATTACATTGTATCTTAGGCTGTAAAGGGTAGCTCATGCTTGTGCTGAAAAAATAAAAGAGAAAACTAATGAGTACGTGAATGATGCATGCAATGTCTGGGTAAACTTGACTGATAATGATACAGTTCATGGTTTTCATGTATAAATTAGCAAGATATTTTTATTTAAATTTATTTATTTTTTTAAATCTATCTTTTCCCATATTACATATCAATCCCAGTTTCCACTCCCTCCCCTCCTCTTGCTCCTTCCACCATCTCTTCATTCCATCCCCCATCCACTCCTTAGAGAGGCTAAAACTTTCCATGGGGAGTCAACAAAGTCTTATACATTGCTTTGAGGCAGGACCAAGGCCTCCCCAACTATATCTAAGATGAGCAAGGTATCCCTCCAAAGAGAATGGGCTCCAAAAAGTCAGTACAAGCAGTAGGGATCAATCCTGGTCTCACTGCCAGTGGCCCCATAGTCTGCCCTAGTCAGACAACTGTCATCCCTATTCAGAGGGCCTAGTTTGGACCTATGCTGGTTCCCTCACAGTCAGGCTGGGGTTGGTGGGTTCCCATTAGCTCAGGTAAGCTGTTCACAAGTTAGAATGGCTAAGATAAAAAAGAACCAATGATAGCTTATGCTGGAGAGGATGCAGAGTAAGAAGAACACTCTTCCATTGCTGGTGGGAATGCAAACTTGTATAACAACCACTTGGGAAATCTGTATGGCAGTTACTCAGAAAATTGGGAATTAACCTACATCAAGACCCATCAAGAGCACTCTTGGGCATATACCCAAAGGATGCTCAATCATACTACAAGGACATTTGTTCAATTATGTTCATAGAGGCACTATTTGTAATAGCCAGAACCTGGAAACAACCTAGATGCCCTCAACTGAAGAATAAATAAAGAAAATGAGGTACATCTACACAATGGATAACATCTTGAAATTTGCGTGCAAGTAGATGGAACTAGAAAAAATTACTGAGTGAAGTAATCCAGACCCAGAAAGATGAGCATGATATGTACTCACTCATAAGTAGATACTAGCTATAAAGCAAAGGATAAGAAGCCTATAGTTCACAACCCCAGCTAAGCTAAGTAACAAGGAGAACCCTAAGAAAAACATACATAGATCCTCCTAGAAATACACATCTCCTGAGAAAATTGGGAGCATAGGGGTGAGAGGAGAAGGGAGGGCAGAAGGGGAGGAGGAGGGGAGAAAGGAAGGGGATGGTAGAAAGATGTATTTTTATAATTTTTCTAGTTCTAAGCAGAAAACGGACCCAAGTTCATAGTTAAACATCCGAGAGAAAAGTGATAATTCAGTTCCCTAACCAGTTGGTTTTCACGTCCAGGTGCCCTAAATCCCAACCCTTGGGAGGGAGAGACAAGCAGATCTCTGTGAGTTTGAGGCCACCCTGGTCTACAGGGTGTTCAAGACAGGCAAGGC
Source organism: Bramus lutescens (assembly GCA_001685075.1). NCBI lineage: Eukaryota > Metazoa > Chordata > Mammalia > Rodentia > Cricetidae > Bramus > Bramus lutescens. The sequence continues at coordinate 27,645 of LOEQ01007714.1, read as the reverse complement.
TATACAAAGAACCCCTGTCTCAAAAATCAAACAAAAAAGAGGAAGAGGAGGAAGAAAAGGAAGAAGAAGGTCAGATTGGAAGGAGGGTGCTGCAGATGCTAAGAATCTACCACAGGAGCACTTTCTCTGGACGTTTTATGGAAGGAAAGCTGTGGAGGGTCTGGGCCCTGCTGCCTCTGAGGTATTCCTCTGCAGCGCCTGCCTTGCCAGGTTAGAGGCCATAAAGCAAGTGAGGAGTTTGGCAGCTTGCATGACTAGACAGACTGGCTGTAAATAACTTCTTTCTGACCTTGCTCCTTTACCTGGGACATGGATTTAGTAATCTCTATCTCACTGAGCTGTACTGACAATAAAATGGGGCAATAAATAAAAAGATTATTTTAAATGTAAAATGCACTACATATGCATAACAGATTTACATTATTAAAAATCATTACTAATGACAATTATTGATATTTTGTGTTGTGTTTGGCCAAGATATATCATCTCCTAATGGTGCAACCAAAAGGCAGCATATTTGAATCTTAACTCTTCTTTAAACCTCCAAATTAGGTACTCCAAATGCTACTGAAATAAGATGTCTTTCACATTAATTAATGTGAAAAGTTCAGCTCCACATAAAGTTAAACCTTTTTAACTTTTGCAGATGAGTATATCAGCTTTATATCAATATAAATATACTAGAATTATAAAATTGAATTAGAAATTAAGAATTTACTGTGTCAGGGATGGTGTTGAGAAAGCCTCCTAAAATCTGTACTATAGCATCGTTCCAGTCAGGTAGCTATGGAAACGACTACATATTAATATTTGAAATAGGCAAGAGTTTTTCACATCTGACTACACACAGCCATAAGCTAGGTGGTTCTTTAATGCAATGTGTCTTCAAACACTTAACAAAAATGAAATGTAGCTGGTCTTCTCAAATGTGTGCCCTCAAGAAGCTGCTGAAGGTCAGGCTGGAGGGCCCCCGCACTGGAAAAGACCCTTTGAGGCCTCAGAAAGGCTGCTGGAAGTTAATAGCTACTGCTTTTAGTTTTCATTCCTGCATATCCTCCAACTTACTGAAGTGTTAGGAGCCACCCGGCCTGGAATGGGCTATTACTTACTTAGAATAGATGGCATCCTTTTTCCTAACACACCTGCAGTATGAAAGACTTCACTCTGTAATACACAAGTTCTTGTTTCTTCTAAGAAGGATTGGGTGTTAAAATTGATACATTCTGAATGTTTCCCACGCTTTTACTGGGAAAAGAAAAAACTAATGATGTAGAGGTCATTTTTACACAAGCGTTTGCAGCTATCCAAAAATATACATGGTTTTCCACCATGTTAAAGCAATAGTTGGTAGCTCTTTAAAACTCACTCCTGTCCCCTAACACCAACTGTAGCATGCATTTAATTATTTCTTTTAGTTTTAAGATTACAATATAATAACATAATCCCTCTTCCTTTTACTCTTTCCAAATTCTCCCATATACCACCCTACCCTGTCTTCTTTTAAATTCATATCTTATTTTTGTTAATTTTATTGTTCCATGTGTATAGATGACAGATAGATAGGAAGACAGACAATGCATACATCCATAATTCATACATAAGCATATACATACATATATATGTATTCCTAAATAATACATGCTCAGTCAATATAATGTTATTTGTGTCTGTGTTCTTGGGGCTGACCAACTGGTGTGTTCTTCCTTGAGGAAGACTCTTCTTCCTGCTGTCAGCTTTCTTGAATGTCTTTAGTTCTTCTTGTGGTCATCCCCCCCATTCTCTTTGGCATGTTTGTTGATGTTGTACTTATTTATCTCATGTTTAAGTAGTCATGCTGGTGAGACTTTACTAGTTTAGCTCCATGTAGATTCCAGTCCCAATTGGTAATTCTACAAAACACTCCCATGTAGTATGGAGGAGCCGGCTGCGTTCCCGACGCCCAGCTAGCTTAGCCCCCGAAATAACCACATGGAAATTGTATTAATTAAACACTGCCTGGCCTATTATCTCCAGCCTCTTATTGGCTAACTCTCACATATTAGTTTAACCTATCTCCATTAATGTGTATCTCCACTTGACTGTGGCTTACTGGCATGAGTCTAACCAGCATCCGTCTCAGAGAGGAGAACCATGGCGTCTGCCACACTGCCTTCTTCCTCCCAGAATTCTGTTCTGTCTACCANTGTATCTCCACTTGACTGTGGCTTACTGGCATGAGTCTAACCAGCATCCGTCTCAGAGAGGAGAACCATGGCGTCTGCCACACTGCCTTCTTCCTCCCAGAATTCTGTTCTGTCTACCATGCCCTTCTAAGGTCTGCCCTTTCAAAAGGCCAAGGCAGTTTTCTTTATTCAATCAATGAAAGCAACACATAGAAAGAAGACCCTCCTACACCACTCCCAAACATAAGGCTCAAGGAACAGGGCAGAAAAATTTTAGTAACCATGGGATCCAGGAGTTTACTGTATGATTGTGTCTTCTAGTAATGCAGCACATATTTTAAGAATTTCTGACATATTAAAGGAGTTTATCATTAGTGAAGGAAATATCCAATATCTAATGTCAAGCTTGCTGGGGCCTGTGTTTCTCAACCTTCTGTGTAAGAACTTCACAGGACAGTTTTATTCTGAGTGAATTTACACCATGCACAAACAACATAATTGGTAAGTTGCATCAGGGTCCCACAGACCCAATTTCGATTCCCAGGGTTGCATCCTAGGAGCTGTGTAGTCTTGGATAAAAGAATATATACCATAATGTGCTTTACCTTCCTTACTTGTTGAGTTAGAATACTGAGTCACTATGAAACATATTTGAAATGAATGCTCATAGTGGAAATTTCTGAGAGATTGCTGTAATTAGATACCTCCTTCCCTGCTCTCAGGAGTATACTGGTATCCCTATAATTCTCAGAGTAGCAGGAATGTTTCTGTACCCACTTTCTAAAAGACTTGCCTGCTACTCAGAAGGCAGGACTACAGTGGTCATGCAGCAGCACACTCTGAGCCTGGTGTATTTCACAGGTGATTACTATTTATCGAAGGAAATTGAATTAAATAGTCAAATAGAGTCAAATATGCATGCTCTTTTGGTGTCTAATGTAATGGTGGAAATATGTGTGGTGTAACATTTGCAAGCACATAATCAGAAGGACTTCCAGGGCATGCATAATTTGTAAAGAACTGGTGAATTTTTGAAAGGATTTTTGAGAGAACTGGTGAAATTTTAAAATGCCTTTTTTTCTTCTCCTCTCACCTCTGCCACTGTTAAACAAGAAGGCAGCACTATTCTCCACTGACCTTGGAGGTGGATGAAACCCTGTCTTAGGAGGTCAGTTGTCCGTCTGTAGACCTTGCTTTCTGGGTGGATTTTGAAGGACAGAGGTTGGCAAGCCCCTATTATCCCTGTAACCTATGTAATTAGTTACAGAGCTGTATTACCTTTGACATCTACCCCAACAAAATGTGGACACTAGCCACTTCGGGGTATCCATAGAGATTGTCACTGGATACCGTGGAGCTACTGACAAAAATCAGAAGTAACTGAAACATAGCCTCCATTTAACATCTCAGGCTTGCAGGAGAACATCTAGTTGGCCAAAACATCAAACCCCACCCAGAGGTAAATAGATGAGGAACATGAAGTCATGCTCCTTCCTCTGAAGGGACATCCCTTTTGCATTTGCTTGCTTCTCTTTGATAAAATAATTCAGTTTCAAGCCAGTGTTGTCATCTATAAACAAGACGGTAATACCCACTTGCTTATGTGTACACATAAAGAGCCAGTCTCTCCATATAGATACAAATGTAGATAGTGATATATTTATAACTATGTGTCTACATATGTGTGTGGATATGCATATATTTTTCTATTATTTATCTGTATTACATTTGCTAAAGCAAGAACCATAAACAAACACAAATATATGTGTTAGGTATTTCTCAAGCAGAGTTGCTATGTAAATGTTTGCAATCTACTCTATTTAGTTAATTTCTGTTGTATGTGATTGCCTTCTAACCACTAATATTGAATAAAAAGAGTTTCTTGCCTCACCACTACCTGCAGAACTACAGGAAGAGAGACAATATTTGTTCTGATTCATTCAAAAAGACAGAAACGAAATAGATCCTCTATTATTAACTATTGTTTTTTATTCATTTTAATGCTTAAAGTGTGAAAGCAAAGAAATATGGAGAAGAAACAAAGAAAAAGAAGTAATTAACATTTGTAGACCCCCCCCCAGTCTATGTCATGAGTTAGGTTTGTCCTCATTACCCAGAACCATCTATGGGAGGCTGGATATCATTCCCATTTTAGGGACAAAACTATATATGCCACTCTACTATAAAATAAATTGAAACCAGTCTTATTTTTTTTTATTCTTAGTCCAGAATAAAATTGATTTCCTCTCCTAGGTAACATGAAGATCAGGGTGGCAAATAAATTGAGCCACATTTCTGCGGTTTCCTAAATGCCCACCAGAAAAAAAAAATCATTTTTCATTTCAAATGAACAAAGCACTTTTACACGGACTAGGAAACAGGTCTATAAATATGAATTGGCCCCTGGGAAAATATCACCAGCTCCACCGGATGATTGAAATGTCACATTTCAGGTTCAGGAAGCTGTTCCTAAACAGATGTTGTGGGCCTTTTAAATGCTTTTTAATGTTGCCTTATTTCTAATTTCATTAGTTATTACATCAACAGTTGATTTTCCTGACAAGCCAAATGAATTGCAGCCTGTGTTAGATCGCTGCCATTGGGCCTCTGTTTGAGTCTATGTTTGTATACATTTATTGCAAATTGATTCCAGCTCTGTTGATAACGGGAATACAGTGTATGGCAGAACACATGAGATAAGAGACAGCAAGAGACTTTGAACATATATTTACCTGCATTACTTAAATACAGTGAAACCTCTGTATGCCTGATATGCGAAGGAAGCTTATTTCCAGAACAATTGAACAGGCCAGTAAACAGACACAGAAATCAGCTGTTTTCATATTTGTTCGCAGGGACCCCACGCAATGTTCCAGTGAAGCTTAAAATCTCTATAGGTTTGCCAGTCTCTCTATAAACCCGGTCTTCTCTACTGATCTACCTACCTTGCAAACCATTCACTACTCTTATGCATGAGCATAGTGCAAAGCAAATCATTTGGTTAGGAGCAGGAAGATCCATTAGGTGAAAGGATGGCGTTCAAAAGGATAAGGGATAGGAAATGAGGTCAAAGTGGGCGCTTTTGCCTTGTTAATTTGGAATGCTTGCTATTGATCTCATGGAGCTGCTGAATGCGCAAGTTTAAATCCAAGAATAGAGGTTAAAATAAAAACACAACCTCTGGAACAGGTTGACCATACTTGTCATTTACCTGGAGGCAATTAAGGAAAGAGGTTCAGACAAAGGAGTGATGGGGGGCTTCTGACCAAGCTCTGGTGTTTCCAAACATTTAAGAGGTTATCAGAGGAAAAGTAATGAGGGAAGGCACTCAAACTTTCAATAACAACAACAATAATTAAAAACAAGTCCCCTGGTGATAACATACCCAGAAGACCAGGGCATCTAAAAAGCACCTGGTGGTGCCCTGGAGTCATGACGGGAAGCTGTAAACAGCTCTCCTAGTCCCTGCTGTTGAAAAGCTAAGAAACATAAAGAGTCACATGTGACCCATTTCTTCTTGATGTGCAGTAATGTAAAGAGACACAAAAGAGAGTAGGCTGTGTGACAGCACTGCATGACACTCAACACCAGGAAAAGAAAGTAATTTGTGGTCTTAGGAATCCTGACTCCCTGACAATGTAAAGCATATCAGTTTTATATCTATTATCTCTATATCTCTTTCTAATGAACACAGGATATGTGGCTCACGGTTCAGACTTCCATCCTAATGTCATTAGTATCTTATTAGAGCCATTTTCAGTCCCCGTGTCAACTAGAGGATGACGCAGGAAAGATAAAGTCCAAAGTCCACACCTACTTGATCCCCAGTGCGGAACCAGTGCCCGCAAACTCCTCCTTCATTGTACATTCACCAAATTGCTGTCTATCAGATACGTGAATGAGTGAGGTACAAGTCTGCACAAAAGATTACAGAATCCTGGGACAGCACCAGGACAGGATCTGATGCTCCACTATTATCAGAGGAAATGAGGAGCACACACATGGATAGAAACCAGGCTCACATCCACATGTCACCATTTACTCGTTCTGTGTTGTCAGAACAACCATCTGACCTCTTGGTTGCTTGATTGGCACAACTGAAAAACAATGACGTAAGCTTATCTTCCACATCACTTGCTGTGAGGACTGAGATGATTCATGTTCAGAGCATAACAGACAGAAGGTGCCCAATAAGCACTTATTGATAATGATTTTGTATGATGGCTATACTGCCTCGGGCAGCAGCTTTCTTAGTGAGACAATGCACTCACTCCTTCAGAGGCTCTGCTTAACCTTCAGGATGGAGTTCCTGAAGCTTACTTCACAAGCACTGTGACCACTTTGCCTCTGACCCACTCTACATCAAGATGCTTAAATCACCAAGGGTATATCATCTCTCAAATGCTGACTGCTTCACTCACACACCGAAAACTCCACACACCTAAACCCACCTGCTCTCCCAAACTCAACCCCAGGATTCCATTTTCCCAGAAGCATTTGATTGCTAGGAAAGATATCCTCAGTGGGGTCTGCCCTGTCTTGGCCCTTCTACCCACTACTGCATTTGCCATTCTTAGGGATCCATGCTCACGTTCCTGGGACTCTGTAAGGGCAGCAACCTTTTATTTAATCTCTCATCATTCTGAAGACAGCTTGGAAACATCTTTGATGAGTGGAATAGTTCATGTAGCACTCCCAGTTATATAGCAACTGTTAATACCATCAGGAGAGAATAAGACCACTACCACATTTTTTGAGCCAAATTTGAAGCAAGCTTTGTTAAATATACTAGTCAGTATAGTAGACACTAGCTGGATCCATACCAAGAATTCCCAGAATCTGGTGGTGAATTACATTAGTCAGGGGCTTATAAAGGCAAAACCCACAAGGCTATTATTTACTTCCCACCTCATACTTCCCGCCTTCATCCATTCAGAGACAAGCAAGCATCCTGGCTTACTTTCTGCCTATGTACCTCCTGCCTAGATGTGATCAAGCACATTCAAACAAACTTGGGCAGACAAGTTTGTTTACAAAATTGAAAACACATGGATTGTTACTTTATTTAAACAAAGACCCTAGCATTCCAGGAAGTTAACTGTCCTTGGGCAAGTAGGGATTACAGATTAGAGACTTTTTTTTTGCTTTATATTTCTCTTAAGCATAATAATTTAAATTTGAAGCATAATGCTAGCCCTCACACAACATGCCTGCGTCAGCAAGCAAAATTTCTTGCTCTTCTGTTGCATTCCAGGGTCCTTGCTAAGCCTACCGATAGTTAAGAGCTACTGAACTTCGACCTCAAAGAGCATAATGATTAAATGTTGTTGCATCCACACAAATTATCCAAAGCATCCTTCTTCTTTTTATCTCTTTTACCCAATGTGACCCACCCAATACATGCCACGAGTCTCTGCCCCTATTCTTCGATGATCACAGTAACTTAACCCCTACTCTCATTCTTTATTTCTTTGAAGGCAGCAATTCTACAAAGAGAAGAGAGAGTAGTCTGGAAAAAAAAAAGCAAAGAAATAGTTTGCATTTTCAATCTTCCAATGGCTCTCCACCATACTGGTAATTCCAACTGGAGAGGCCAAACCAAAACCATTAAGGAGAAGAACCATTAAGTGAGCTGCCTTGGAAGCTGCATGGATTTCGAAGGGTTAAATGAAAAGAACATAAGTCACCAAGCAGGGGGATGGTTTTGGAATTCAGAGGTGTCATTTCCTTTTCTCTGCTGTAGGGACCTTTTAATCAAATTTAAGGAGCAAAACTCAAGAAGGGATATTCAGATTCAAAATTAAGAAGGGTGTCTGAGCCTGGTGGTGCAGGCCTGCAACCTCAACTACCTGGGAAATTAATACTGGGGACCACAAGTTCAAAGGCAGCTTGAGCTACAGAGTGAACTCAGGGCTATGCTTTCTACAGGCTTAGTGACTCTCCAAGACAGAGCATCTCAACATTTGGGGTCCAATGATCCTTCACAAGGTCACCTAAGGCCATCAAAAAACACAGGTATTACAATTCATTCAGAGATTACAATTCATAACCATAGCAAAATTAGAGTTATTACACAGCAATGAAAATAAATTTATGGTTGGGGATCACAACATCCTGAGAATGGGAGTGAGCTAGTGAGCTTAGGGAAAGGTCTGTGCTTGGTGATGACTGAGAGACAGGAAGAAGCTTGTGGAATCTGAGTGTGGTAGAGGATTTCCTGTCTCAGGAAAAGGTAACTTAAGGGCCTAAGTTGCTAAACCGTCAATGACCACCAAAGCTACTCAAGGGTAGTGGCTTCAGAGATCTCTGTCTCAGGCACTCAAAGAATGAAAGTCACGGACAATGAAGCTTGGGTTTTAGGGAGGGGTTAGAAAACTTAGGTGGTGATGTTATTGCAGAAAGCAAGCAGAGATCCCAGAGGTGCTGTCCAAGTGGGCTGACCCCTAGGAAGACCAATGAAGTATCTGATCACACCAGGGAGCTGTATTCAATTGGCTGCTTTTTTAAAGGGAGAAGAAACGGAGCAAGAAATCAGAACATGGCTCCAGGCTTCTATACATTTCTGACATTCAGGCCTCCAGTCAGGACAGAGGTGCCAATAAAACCATGACATTCCTGTCTTCTGGCCAAGACAGAACCATCTGATTTTGGGTGTCCCCACTCTACCTGGTTGTGTGGACTTGAACAGCAGCTGCATACCATTAATGCAGCAGAGGAGAGAAGCAGGCCATACCAGGTGTAGGAAATAAGAGATGGGCTCCTTGTCTAGAGAAAATGTAAAAGAACAACAGAAATACTGAATAATGTCTTGTTTTTCTTGACACTGTGCACTGGTAGTTTTGAACAGTGAAGGAATGCTCCTCTTTGCGTCCCAGAGCCATGCTCAGTAGAGGACTCACCTAGTACCCATACCCACCTGCTCCCCATCTGCTTGATGTTAGCACTTCTCATATGCAATGACACAAGCCCTACCACCTAAGGCTTAGGACGTCCATTGAAACTGTAGTTAAAGTGCTGCTGCCAAATAGTGACAGCGCTAACAAAATGAAGGCAATGTGTCGGGGTATTAAAGCAGCAAAGCAAAGGCAGTGTGATGCCTGGGCAAACTGCTGTGCTCCCCAGAAAGGAAATTAGCCACCATGAGGAAGAAAGAACATACTCCCTGAGCCCCCCAAAACATTAGACTCCGCTAAGCAGCTCCTCTGAGGAAAATCTTCCTTTTAAGTACTTCTCAAGGATTGAAGACTTCAAAGTCTTCTTAGCAATCACTCCAAGGTCTTTTCATACCTTGCTCAGTCTTGGAAAACTCTTGAGAATTATGCTACTAAGATTCAGGGTGATGGACTTTTTTTTATAAGTCTGGTACCCAGATGTTTGGTTAAATATTTGTCAGGATGTTTCTGTGAAGGTGATTTTTGGATGGGATTCGATTTTAAATGGATGGCATTTAAATAAAGCAGGCCGCTCTCCGTAAAAGTGTGTGGTCCTCATCTAACCCAGCCAGGATAGAACAGAAAGGTTAATTTCAACAACAGACGGGCTTTCATTCATAGCAGATGGACTTAGAGCTCCAACTGGAGCCTTGGCTCGTTCCTGAATCTGCACTCTTAAAGTCTTAGTACATGAACTACAGATTTTCAGCCTGCCGACCTCTACAATCACATAAGCCAACCACTTAGAATAAATTATCAGAGTAAATTCTATTTATCATTGAGGCCTATGTGCACTCTTGTAGGCGCGCGCGCACACACACACACACACACACACACACACACAATCTGCATTGTCTCCAATGAACCCTAATACACTTTGTATGGTTACTGTTATTGCACTGTTGTTGTATGAATTAACTACACTTAAGCTCAAAGTGATAAGAGCATAAAAAAGAAACATGCTCTGTTGAAATTCAGGTGCGGAAGAGCTTCCATCTTTTTTCAATCAGTAAAGTAACTTTCTCCAGTCTGTTCTCCAGTCACAATGAATGTTGAGGAGAGTCAGTACATTGTCTAAGGTAATACAGCAAAGTTGCATGTCTGGGCTGGGTTTTTAAAGATGTGGCCTTGGTCTGCACTGCAGGTGACGTCTCCTTTCTCACAGTGGGCATTCAGCAATAGCTACCCAACTGGTGCATCAGGAGAGAGCTTCATCTGCAGGTTTCCAATTTGCTATACCTCGAAACTAATGAACGGGACTGTAAAAATTCACCCTGAAAAGATAAGAGGAAGAAAAATTCCTGAATCCAAATTTGTGTGTCCCCAACCCTGAAGTTACACTCCATATCCTGGAATATAGGATGAAGTCTAATGCAGCCCGTGGCCTATGGTTTGGCTGCTGCAATGAATGAAAACCCACCTTTAAACCATTGGTGTTGAATGGGCATGAACTGTGTGGCAGGATCTACACATGAAGAGCTTTGCCCTTTAGCCTATGCAACAATCCTGGGAGGCAGAGATAATTATTCCCATTCTACAGCCAAAGAAATGGAGGCTCTATGAAGCTGGGTAAATTTCCAGTTACAGAAAAATTGAAGATTGAGCTCAAGCTTGCCTGACCCCCTAACCCTTCAGATTCTATGTCTAAGTAGAATGGATATGCCTGGTGTCTTAGACCACCATCAAATAGACAGGAGTGTTTCTCAGAGTTTTGGCCCCTTGTCAAGTCACTCAGAGATGTACATAGGAGCCAAGCTAGCAGCAGCCTTGGCTACTGTGCTCACACTAAAGTTGTCCACCCTGAGTGAAAAACCCTGTAACCTTATAAAATAAAAAAAAATTAAGTGCCAGTGTCAAGTCTTAATTTCGTTTTGTAAATTACTAAAAGAGCCACTGATGATTTTCCACTGGGCAGCACAATTGCCTGTCCCTTTATTTCCCAGGTTCTGTCTGCTCTCTAAACACACAACAGCTGTAACACCTGTGGAACTGGAGGCCTACAGCGGTGCTTGAGATCAAGCATGCTCACAAATGTTTGGATTGCGGTTACAAAATGCCAGACACTGGTTCTTCTACCACCTGTGCTCTTTGAGCACTCCACAGGCTCTAGGAGATAGGTGTCATGCCCAGACAGACCTGGGAAGGCATAAAGCATTCCAATCCCAATTTAGGTTCAGGCCAGGCACATGACTCCTGTAGTAGGCCAGCTAGGCCCCCTCATGCAAACGATCACAAAAACCTGTTTCATTTCCCTCCTATCAGAACTCAGTACTTACTAACACTCAGCTTCCAGTACTTGCCCCACCCACAAACATGCATTGACCCCACTCTTATTATGTATATATCCCAGCTGACCTACACCCAAACTAGCTTCTCCATTTCCCTACAAGTACCACTTCTTTTTTCCTACTTATTTCTTTTAGTCAGTATTGAGTTGCACCCAAGAAGTACACTAAGAGATAATCCTGGTTGCTGGGGCTGAGAACAAACCTTCCATGGTTTCCTGGTCAGCCTGGAGTTGCAGAAACAACCCGAATTAGAGACTTCCTACCAGCTAGGGACCATTTGCCCTGCAGTAATCTGCTTAGTTGTCACATGGGAGGGAATGGATCAGTCAGGCTAGATTGTCACTTGTTAAGTGACAACCAACTGGGAGAAGTTCTACCACACTAACGTGCAACAAGAATGGCTATATAGGCTTCAAAGAAGCAGAAAGAGTGAGGTTTACATAGCCTAGGAAAAATCTGGGAGCTCCCTGTAGGTGCAGGGATCATTCAGCAGATGCATCCTATATGAGACTAAAGGTTTTCAAAGGATCACATGATTCACCTGAGTATATGCATGGATTAACAGTAGAGACTGAATACTTGGATCTCTCTAAATTCCTGGTGGCCAAAGTTCTGGCTTGCCCTGGGTCTGGAAAACAATCAGTTTTACACAGAAGTCCACCTCCTCCACCTTTCTGTACTGACCAATCTGCTAAAGCCAGTAGCTTCCCTTAGTCCTCCCTGTGGTCTGTTGAGGGTCTGTTAGTTCTACACGTGGACCCGTTTTGCTTTCTGATAAGCTCTGTGCCCAGGACTTGACCACCTACTTTTTGACTTTGTAAATAAATGATTAAATGGGCAGGTTGTGATCTAAGTTTCAGCTGGTAAAAGAAAATCTGCTAATGTTTTTGTTGTACACTTCCTAAATGGATCATCCTCTGTTCCTATTTGGGGGCTTTGTTTGTTAAATAGTGGCTCCGTAGCCTAGACTAGTTTTGAACTCACCACCTCAGCCTCCCAACTGCTGGTATTATAGGCATGAGCCACCACATCTAGACCCAAATGCATGACTTTGGACGGCCTTGTTTAAACCCTTTGGTCCTCAGTATCTTCATGTGCAGATGAGATGAAAGTAGCAACTTTTATGGATGGGAGGTGTCTATGGGCAGCGGATGTAAAGCAAGTGACATGCTACATGGTATGTGATCAGTATCACCTGAAACCCCAGAAAAAAGCTTACCTTGGTGCCTGTATGTTGGCTGCAGTTTATACTACTCCGCCAGCAGTAGAGCAAAGAGAGTTAACACAGAGCCAGGGTTTGTGAGAGCATGGGAGAGGGGAGGGCTTTCCAAAAGCACTTGAGAACTCTGCAGCTGCGTGTACACTCAGAAACGCTGCCTGTGTAATGATACCACCCTGCTACTGCTCTCTTGCTGCTATGACCATTTGCATGAAATAAAGATCTCAATTCCCTCAGTTTCCTCTTTGACTCCCCCTCAGAGGTACTGTAGCAGCTGATGGCCGTGGAACCATTTTAGTGACATGAATAGAGAAGGTTATGTGAACTGAGAGGAGAATTCAGAGGCAGCTGCTTCATTAAATTTTAAATCCAACCAGGGTTTCTTTTCATGCAAATGGAAAAAACCCAGGGAAGAAACAAGGTGCAGAATGGGAGCAGAGCCTCCATCCAGGGCCACAGTGTGGCTCCAGGAAAGATTCTTGTACTTAGAATCTCCAAAGCCAGAAAAGTATAGATTGGGCCTCAGCAAGAGCTGAGAATTGTAAAACAGGGTGAACTTCCCTGTTTTCTTTCAGTTTGTGCTTTCAGGGATCTGAGGGATGTTTCTCAAGCAGTGAATGGATCCAAGGGAAACAAAAGTGCTGAAATTGGGCCTTTATACGCAGACTCCAGGCAAACTCCCTTCGTTCTGCAGAAAATGCTTTACAGAGGGAAGACCTGGGACTGTTGCCAGTAGCACAAATGGCTGGAGCCTGGCAAGTCTGGGTGCTAGAGAATTTTTCTATGAAAACGTTACTTTCAAGATCTCCCATGTAAGCATTGATGACACAGTGTCAGCTAAGGATTTGATGTGTTTTACAACTGAAAGACTAGTTAACAATTCCTGAACATTCAACACCAAGAGCACATTCATTCAGGAGCCCCTTCCTTCTAGAATACTTACAAAGGTATCATTTGTGAGTTCATTCAGGAGCTATTTAATTACTTACCACCTGCTACTTCCAAGCATTGAGGAGGTTGCTGAGGATCCCAAGTGAACAACGCAGATGCTATCACCACCTCCAAAGCAGGAGGAGTTGTGGCAGGGAGACAGCCTAGCCCATATAGTGAGCTCTGGAACATAGCAGAAGTATCTGTGATGCACAGCTGAAAGACCTAAATCTTCTGAAGGAAGGGGACTTAAATGACTTCCAAGAAGTACCCTGAAGGACAGGTGGGACTCAGTGAGACTGGCAGAGCCTTGGGAGACCCATACTCAAGAATGTAATTAGGAGCTGGCTTATTCAATAAAGCACTTTCCTCCCAAACCGGAAGCTGAGTTTCAATCTTCTGAACCCATCTAAAATCCCAGAACAAGTTGCCATATAGCTGAAACCCCAGGCATAGTTAGATGGAAGGTAAAGATGGGTAGATACATCAAACCTCACAGTCCAGATACATGGGACTATGTGGTGACGCTCCAGACCAATGAGAGATCCTGTTTTACAGAAAAGGGTATCTGAGGACCAACACCTGAAGTTATCCATTAACCTCCACATGTGTACCATGCAGGCACACATCCACACCCATGTTTCACACACACACACACACACACACACACATACACACACACACACACGAGAGAGAGATAGATAGATAGAGAGAGAGAGAGAGAGAGAGTAAAATGCATTTTTTTCTAAGAAAGCAAAAGGCCCTCACTGTGCTGTTGACCAAGAGTGAGAGAGAAGGAGAGGGACATAAGAAGGGACTGGACTCTGAAACATGGGTCACCATGTTTATACAGGATCTGGAATAATACAACAAGCTTCAAATGTAAGAAGTAACGTGTTCAGAAGTAGGAACCTCATTAATCGACGATTGGGTCAATGGTCTATGAGCTAGCTTTTCCACAGATGCACAGCCTAGGGCCAGCAAAGAAGTGTGTTCTGGAACACATACAACTGAACATGACCTTCCTTAGTTCTCACTCAATCATTGATGGGCCACACTTTAACCCCAAGCTGCCCACAGATACTCTCTCTTCTCTCCTCCTTGGACTGTGTGTCTACATTCAAGTAATTTCTTCCTGCTGATATGTCCTCTGACACTGGCTCATCAACACTCAGCTTTTGTTCTACAAAAAAGGCAACTGTCCCGCCTCTGTTGTGACCAACAGCAGGCTGCTCTTGGTGTGACACTCCTACCTGTGCATAGATGGTCACGGAAACCCTTCCTTTCAATAGACCATCAAACTAAACAAGCCGAAGGGGAAAGGTCAAGGAGAGACCTTGATTTGTTTAATGATGAAGCTTAATTTTCATTATTAATTCCATTCAACCAAAAAGCCTACTGCACAGGTTTGCGAAGCTGAGTGGTGGTCACTGCGAGTCCCTGAATGACACATGTCATTTACAAACGCCAGGAGAGCAAGCTATCCATCATAGCAGTCAGTTTTGACCCTGACATCACAGCAGCATCCAGTGCCTACCTCTGGGAAGCCTATTTAGTTAGACAAAAGGCACATCCTTGGCATACCTAGAAATATTGTAGTCTCTGGCCTTCTCTTTCCTCCCCCACAGTTCTGTTCATACAAATCTTCCAGATAGCCTTCTCAGGAATCCATGTTTCTCTACCTACCATTCACTGAACTACTGCACAGACCATTTCATTTCTTTCTTGCCTGCTTCTCTCTAGAATAACCATTTCACTGAATCGACTGTTTTCCATGCATATAGAGGCAGGGGAAGTTAAGTTAAATCCTATCTTGGATCCTTGAAGAAAAAGCTTCAATTGTTCCTTGTTACTCTGAGATTAAGATCTGACTGGACCTAGTACTTTACCTTATATATTTCACGTTACTGGACTCTATCCATGCTCCTTCTTTGGACATCTCAAATATGCTGTACATCCTTTTTCAGTCGGTCCTTGTGCATGCTTTTATCTCCCCTTAGGATGATTTTCCACAACCAACCAGCACACACACAAATACACTCTCAGGCACACATCTGAACTTCAATTAATTAACTACTCATCTAAGTTAATCACACTCTCTCATCCCCCGTTACGGCCTCTCGATGTATTAAGTATGTCTCTTTAATTGCACTAGTAGTGGATGCAGTTGTATAATTATTTCTATGATCATTTCATTAATATCAGTTTCTCCCGCCAGACTGAGTAAGATCATATTAGGTTCTGTCGTACGCTCCACTGGATTCTGATTAGCTTTCACTGTTTGGGTAACTAAAATTTGTTAGAGGAATTATGACTTATGATTTTTACATTACTTTTTGTCCTATTAGATTTGACACAAAGATAAAATGTGAATAAGGAAGAACACGTAAATTTTAAGTTAATGCTTAATCACTTGCCTTTATTTAAGAAACTATCGTGAACATTTCTGGAGACAACAGATCCACACTGTAATTGCTAATTCAAAGATAGAGAAGATGAGAGCATCAATGAAATGTTCTATCAATCTACTTGGATAAAGAACAGCGTGTTAATATACTTCGATTTGTGATAGTTTAGTTTCATATTTTAATCATCATTAAGTACTAATGCTTTTTTTCAACACGAAAGCAGTAAGTACTCCAGCTTCACAGTTACTATATACAGAGAAGTGGGTCAGAAAGAAAAGAGTCAATTAAAGCCCTTCATTTAAAAAAAATCATGTAACAGATAAAAACTAGAGGCCTAATAATTGCTAGGTACCTTTCTAAGTACTGTAATTATTGATGCTGAACAGATGAAGCAAAATATAGACCCTCATCAAACTCAATCCCAACTGATACAACCAGAGGTTTTCGTTTACAGATAAATGAATATTGTATGGAAAGGCCCTCTGCCCTCTCCCCCCAAGATCAACAGTTTGAAGAGAGGTTTCCCAAACAAGGGTTTTTGATATGACAATTAATGGCTTCTGGGAGGAGTAATATTCTCTGTGGCCTTAGGCATTTTGAATAACAAATATTTTTTGAAGATAAAAAGTAAAAGCTATAGAAAATTAAATAATAATGAGTACGAAAGGAAAAAATAAATAAACTAAATATGAAAAAAATTATGAAGAGGGAGGCCAGGAGTGTCTGGGCATCACAGCATGGACCTAAGGAGATGCCTCCATGAGAAAATGAACTTTGTAGATAAAAATCACAGAAATTAGCAGTGAACATTACCTTTCATTTATTCAGTTAGCTACAGTTTTTTATATGCTGAATCTTTAAACACTTGAAGTGACTGTTTTCACCACCTGTGTGTCCATAAGCATTGCTCATGGATAAACAAATCTGTTCCAACGTTTCTGGGACTGTGTGGACGGGATACTGATGCTCCCATGGGATGCTGATGCTCCCAGAGGCCTTTCACTTGCTCGCTGCATCCTACCATCCAAAGGCAGAACTCAGACCTCTGACCCTGCATTGGCTTTCAGGAAGAGGATACCGCACATCTATCTCTGGAAGCAGCCACAGATTAACCCCAGAAAAACAGGAAACTTCCAAGTTACCCCAGGATCTGCTTCTAGCAGCCATCCCAAAACTTAAAAGTTGAGGAACGAGAAGAAAATCTTAGCCTGATCTCTGGTGAGATTCAAGTTCTGTAGGCCATTAGAATATAATCGTTTGAGGTCAGGGGTTCTTTGTGGGTCTTTTTGATTTATCCAAATGTTTCATATTCAGACCCAGGTTTTACTAGCCCATTTATCATGTGCACATTTGCAGAAGTCTCTTTAATACATGTCCTTCTGAGTATATATATTCACACACACACAGAGAATAGCTCCTTGTGGTGTGGCAAATGCTGTGAGAGAGAAAAGAAACAACACAAAAGGGTGTGATATCAGAGTGGATGAAAATCCTTTTCATGCCTGGTGGTGGTGTCACACACCTTTAATCCCAGCACTTGGGAGGCAAAGGTAGGTGGATCTCTGTGATTTAGAAGCCAGCCTGGTCTACAAGAGCTAGTTCCAGGACAGGCTCCAAAAGTCCAAAAAACTTAAAAAGAAAAAAAATCCTTTAACAAAGGAAATGAGATTTGTACTAAAGTGTGAAGAACAATGGGACTCCACTTACTAACCAGAATACACTCAATGAGTGAGTGTTCTGTGACCCACTCAACAACTCAGAAGACCCAGAATGGCAAAACTGTCTCACCGTACAGGGTCTGACAGTGTGTGTAACAAGTTGAGGGAAAGGGCAGCACATGCGTTTTTTTGTTTAAGAAGACCGTGTGCTTCTAATTTCCAAATTAATTAAAATTTCTTCTTTGAAGAACCAGGCTTTGAGAGGATATTTTTTTCCAAAAGTTAATATCTCTGGTAAGGTAAAAGGAAGTTTCTAGAAGAGTCTAGCAATCCAGATTACTGCTCTGTCTTCATTGTGACTGTGGGAAGTTGTTTTACCCCTCTTGTTTATGAATCCACAGTTAAATATTCTCACTACATAGAGATGGTGAATTGTACTTGAGATTATGAGTGATGGTCCCGGTCCCTGCTAACTCTGTGTCTAGCCTGCAGTGGTTGTTCTTAGAGCCACATAAATGATGGCTGGTAAGGGGATTTGCCCAAGCATGCCATTTAGGGATCTTTTCCAGTTCTATGTATAAAGCCTCCCTGAAGGATCCAGCTTTTCTCTGTGTCTGGAACTATGATTCCGCATAGGATGGTTTCAATAAGTATTTGTTGAGTGAATGATTAAATCAACCTCACCATTAGCAAAAATATTTGAAATCTCACCCATCTATCACGAACCTTGCTTGGACCTATCCCCTACTTTCCTTAGTGCACTGGGTCCTCACTGAAACACTCAGCCCTTATCACAGCAAACTTGGTGCTTTATTTGTCAACTTGACACTAGCTAGAGTCATCAGAGGAAGGAGCCCCAGTTGAGGATGTGCCTCAGTGAGATCCAGTTGTAAGGTATTTTCTCAATTAGTGATCAGTGGGAGAGGGGCCACACCTTGGTGGGTGGTGCCATCCCTGGGCTGCTGGACCTGGGTTCTGTAAGAAAGTGGGTTGTGCAAACCAGTAAGCAGCTCCCCCCAATGGCTACTACATCAGCTCCTGCTTCTGGGATCCTGTGCTGTATTGAGCTCCTGTCCTGACTTCCTTCAGTGATGAACAGCAATGTTGAAGTGTAAGCCTAATAAATCCTTTCCTCCCCAATTTGCTCTTTGGTCATGGTGTTTCATCTCAGCCAATAGAAACCCTAACAAGACACACAGGAACACCTAGCTGCTGCCTTAATTAACAGGGTTTTCATAGGTGTGTGAATGACTTTCTGTATTTATGTGCCTCAGAAAGGTACCTGATGTATAAAGATGTAAGGACAGAACATTGAAGCTCCTGAACTGGAGGTTCAGATGGCTATGAGCCACCATATTGGTCCTGGGAATCAAACCCAGTTCTTGTGGAAGAGTGGCCAGCGCCAGTAATCACTGAACTATCTCTATTTCCCTGAGTTATTTTTAAGTCTTGTGGAACTCAAAAGATGGCTGAACTATTAAGAACATTTGTTGCTCTTGCAGATGGTCTGGGTTTGCTTCCCAGGGCCCATATGGTGGCCCACAACTGCCTTGTAACTCTACTTCTAGGATATTCAATGCCCACCTTTGACCTCCATAGTCACCAGACACACATGTAGTTCATATAAACACATGCAGGAATTCATACACACACATAAAAAGAAAAAAGTTAATACATTTTAAAGAGCCTTGTGGACTGGGTAAGAGGAGATTATAATACATTTTGTAGAAAGAGGAACTCTAGAAAACATCTTATTCGAAGTCACATGATTTGTTTCGAGGTCTCTGTTATGGGCATCTTAGGTGATCAGATTGCTAATGTCAGGATTTTGGTCTTTTCTATGGCTATTATGAGCTACAAAAAGTTTAAGGTGTCATTGAGTTCCTACCAGTGCTTGACTCAGAGTATGCTAACATCTGTCTGTCTGGCCTGGGTATCCCAGACAACTTCAGAGCTTTCAACACTCTGCCTGCCTGGCGCTAACCTTAGAATACAACTCATTAAGTCTGGGAGGGGCAGAGCATGTGACTTTCATAAAGCTGCTGGCCATTCTGCCAGAAGGTCAGAGCACAGAATTCATGAGTCTCGTGAACGTGGATTTGGATTTCAGGGATGGAACTGCTTCTTAAGGCTGCATTGGAAGCACCATAAGTTTTCTCTGCATCTTTTCAGATCTCACAAACTTGGGCCACCCTATGCATGCAGCCGCATCACCTTCCCATGCTTCATGTCACTCTCCTTCTCATGCCAGCCCTTCCCTCTGTCACTTTGCTTCTTAGACCTCGCCGCTAATGCAACTACTAGCGAAAGGGTTTAGTCACAGCACTTTTGCAAACTGACCACAGGGTGTATGCGAACTGCGTGCTTTATTTCCATGACTCCCTCTTACTCCAGCTGTGCCAAGTGTGTAAATAGCATCATAATTAATCATCACCCACAACCCTGAGCACCAGTGCTTGTCAAAGCTGTGATTAGCACCTTCTCTTATTCAGCAGCAATTGTATGAACTGGGCCATAAGCACCTGGGAAATTGACAAGTAACATTTGTGAACATGAGAAAGACATGATGTAGGGGCACTGGAAAAAATCATGCCTCTCAGTGACATCATGGGTCAGCTTTCAAGGGAAGAAGCATCATCATACAGCACTCAGGGGGTACTTTATCAATAAAGCCCTTTATATCAGAGGGTCCGGGTTAAATAGAGTAGGGAAAAGGGAGAGGGAAGAATGGCAGGTCCTTGCAAATTCTACTTCACGAATTCTCAAAGCAACCCCCACAAGATAAATGATAATATTACCTCTGAACAAATTAGGGATCCAAAGCACAGAAATCATGTAGCTTATGTAATGCTATATCTCTACTCCATGTTGGGGACAGAATGCAATACCTCCTTGAGACTCAGAATGCAAACACTTCCCCACCCCATAAGAATCCCTGCAGGGAGAGGAGAAGGAAAAGGATTGCATCCTGGTTGTTCAGCTTATGCAAAACCTTACATCACTTCCAGACTCAATTTGTACATTCTGTGAGGGATTTGCAGATTTACATTTAGACTCTTGTGAGTAACACATAAGATAATAATGACAATGCCTAAGAGCTATAAAGCAGCACTCAAGCACCGTAGTGACCAGAATGCATCTGTCTTCATCCATATGTCAGAATCCAGACCCTTGTCTGGGTTCCAGGACACAAGGATGTTTGAGGATTTCATCTGTGTTCTTAACCAGGGCTGTCTTTTCTCTACAATCATAATGAATATTATCATGACTTGTATCACACCAGATACCAGGTCTCCATCTTCAAACTGCACGTGTCTCACTTTTCTTTTTGATAAAGAGTTGGTACCTCTGGGGTAGCCTACATTGTACCTGTATAATCCTAAGTTTGCCAACAGTTAACCACAGAACTCTTGGCTACTGGTGGATTCTGGAGGGAAAGTAAAGGTTTTATTTATGTACCCATGGGTGAGCTCACTTGGCTTCAATTGGTAGCTCCAAATGCATGTCCCTGAATAAACTCAGTGGGTCACAAAATAAAAGATGTGAATGTAAGAGAAGGAGATGTAGGGAAGAGCGGGGGTGGATGGGGGTGAAAGGAGGTCTAAGAGGAATTTGAGAGTAACCTCAGCATTATATAGATGTGCAAAATTAGCAAGAAGCACACATCTAATTTAAAAACTAAAACTGTTTTTAAAAGAGTATAAGCCTGGTTTCCTTCCTGTATCCCCTGGTTCCCTAGCTGTAGCAGATTCCCCCATCGGCAGGCTCAGAACCCAGCCATCTCAGGGCCTCTTTCCCTCAGCCAGTCCTGGGAATCTTTTCTCAAGTAAAACTTCCCATCATTACAGGAACTTTCTCCACTGACCCCTTTGCCTCTTTCCTTGGTCCCACACAAAAGTCATCCTCCAAAACAGTCAGAGAAGTAATTTTAACTGTGAAGAAGTATTTCCACCTGAGCTCCTAGTTATCACTGGTATTAAATATGAGCATCTTTTGGTATAAGATCTGTCTATTTGTCTCTCCACACTGGCTGTTACAGCCCCTCAATTTGTTTACCAGTCTTTACTCCCATCTTCCCTCAATGATGCTGGAGAGCATTACATTAACTATTTATTCTTTCTAGATTTCTCCTTGTCCTAACGTGGAAATGGCTCATTACAAACAATTAGGTCTCACATCATTCCAAGAAAAGGTCATTCGTCATACCGGGTTTTGATCACATCATTAACCATCTCATTCTTTTATTATCTTTTATGTTCTTCCATGTCATTCACACACTTATCAATGTGTATCAGTGTCTTTGGGTATGTAATAGGTGGTCTCTCCTTTCCTTATTAGGCTGTAAACACATAAGTAGGCACTACACCCATCAATAGCATCATCACATAAGTAGGCACTACACCCATCAAGTATCAATGGACAGTTATATATTCTCAGAATGACAAAAAAACTAGCAACTCCTCCAGAAATATGAGGCCTGGGGCTTCTACACCTCTACCCCCAACCCACCTGGGACTCACTGGTCAGCCTAACAAGCCT
>LOEQ01007713.1:57983-70321 GCA_001685075.1 Bramus lutescens | reverse complement strand
TAAAACTGGGTTTCTCACTGAAGCCAAGGCTCATCAACTGGGTGAGGCTGGCTGACCAATGAACTTTAGGGATCCCCTTGATTTCATCTCCCCAGTGTTACAGTTAGGGACAGTCACCATCACACCTGAGTTTTACATGGGTGCTGGCAATCCAAACTCAAGTCCTCATTCTTGTGTGGCAGGCATTTTACAACGAGGCATCTCCCTGACCTCTGAACTTATTCCAAGGTAGGGATTCAACGTTCTGTTTTGGAAACAGTTCTAAGTTAACATTGTATGGATACATGTTTCATTCCCGAGCAGGGAAGCTGCCAGGCCTCCTTAGCCTCCTTATTCCCCAAGGAAAGGTGAGTGCGCTATCTGCCCTTTCACAGCCCCACGACACAGGACAATCAGATCTGCAGCCCCACGATGCAGGACAATCAATCAGATGCGATGGGGAGTCGGGTCAAAGCAGGGACTCAGTTTATTACTGTGAGCAGCAGCTTATATAGGTTAAGTGACATGGTGTGATGTGGGGGTACCTCCAGCCAATAAGAGACAGCCAAGCCCTCCCTCTGGTTGGAAGGGCGTCTACCTAGATTTTGCTGTCTCATCCTCACTCGGTTCTCTCAAACTCAAGCTAGGCTTTTTTCTGTTCTATAGGCCTTGAGGTATAGGTCCTGAGATAATTTTGACCCGACATCTCCCCCTTTTGTTTTATATCCCACACTCTACCCCAATCACCAAGCCAGAATAGCCCACCAGGGAGAGAGTACAGGTCAGGGCCACCCCTAGCCAGGGTTTTGACCTGGATACCCTCAAATTCATCCATGGGGTGAGAGGTATCGAGCTTATCATAATGTACTTGAAGGGCCAAGAGTTGTACCTGTTGTATCTGTTTTTGGAGTGCTTGTTTCAGCCTTTGGAGAATGCGTGGGCCAAATGCATTCTGATCAATAAACAAATAGCCATCGGGCCAATTAGGGAAGAGATGAGTGTGGTAAGCCATGGGGACCAATTAAACCAGGTCTTATGGGGGTCCTTGACTTAAACAAATCAATATATTTTCTTAACTCATCTAGGGTTCTTGTGACTATCTTGAAATGGTCTGCAGAGAAACAAAGTTCTTCCCCCAAGTGTCCTGCAAATTCTTCCCTGTTCCATAAACAGCAAATCCAAGCCTCTCCTATTTTGCAAGGTTACCCTTGCTAAGGAATCCAGAGACTTTTCTAAATAATGTAATGTAGTCTCTGTTTTTTCTAATTATGTCCAGCCCAGTCTGCTCACATTCCCAGGAAGAACATTAGCAATCAGGAGCCCCCCCCCCGCACTCCCCACAATTTTTAATATTGGAGGCAGCAGTCTGGTTGTTTTTTTGGGCATACATAAAAGGTGTCTGCAGGAGGGCATGTCTCCTAAGGACATGAGAATACCAAGGATCATTAGGGTAGATGCCTGGGGTAGGGTGCACTCCTGAGAGCCTCCACATTCAGGTCTCCCTTCAATCCCCAGAATCCAGTCTCCCATGTCCCAGTTCCCAGGCACCAAACTGCAGAGGTCAAACATCAGGTAAGGCCACGAGGTCCAGGGTGCCGTCATCTGAGAAGTCTGGTTTAGGACTCTCCATTGCCAGTGCTTGACAAGATCCATGTCACCTTCTGTGATTGGTGGGGACTTGCTGCCTGGCCCTTGATCCCCATGAGAAGAACTAACATGATTACCACTGGGAGGCCATCTGAAATAGATAAACAGGCAACACTTTCCTCAAGGGCCAGTCTCCCTTGGGCAGTGGTGATTTTTCTTTTCTTGTGTTTGGATTTAAGGGTTGTCCACCATAATCTCTTTCTTTCTTTACTGGTCATCTTGGTCTTCCCCATTGTCCTGAGGGGAGGGGATAAATTTAAGTTACCAGCGGGTAGCCATATAGGCGTTTCCCCTCTGTTTGAGAAGTCACATCCATATCCTCAGTGCTATGTCAGCAAGGGATCTGGGCCCCCCCATTGGTTAGTGAGAGGATCCTTCCACCTAACCTTTAGCCAGGGCCTCCTTGGTAGGGATCCCCAATGTTTCTGGAATCTATTTTGTTCACCTGATTTTTGAAAATTTAAAATAATTGATGGTTAATAACGCCTTTTGCCATTGTAGATGGGGAGAGACTTCTCCCCTTTTTTGTTTTATAAGGACCTCTTTGAGATATTGGTGATGTCTTTTGACAATCGCTTGACCTTGAGGGTTGTATGGGAAGCCAGTGGTATGGGATATACTCCATCTCTGGGAGAATTCTTTTAATGTCTTGCTTATAAAACGGGTTGTTGTCGGTCTTGACCTGTTGTGGTTGTCCCAACATAGCAAAACATTGTAAGAAGTGGCTTTTGGCATGGGTTGTCTTTTCCCCTGAGTGGGCGGTAGGTAGCCCAACATGCCTTAGAGTACATGTCTATGGTCACAAACATATATTTTAATTTGCCAAATGGAGGGTAATGTGTTACATTTGTTTGCCTGATGATGTTGGGTCCTAACCCTCTTGGGTTCACCCCTGGCCCTTGTAAAAGGGGAGTGCGGAGAAACTCTTGGCAAGTCTCAACATGTATGAACAATTCTCTTTAATTCTGTTGCGGGTATCTGAGGGTATAGGTATTTAAGTCCTCTCCAGCTGACGTGACTTAAGTCATGCGTTTGGGTAACATTTTGTAAGGGCAGAGTTGAGACCTCTATGAGGCAGGCCCCTGAAACTGCAGCATCCGCAGAAGCATTCCCTTGGGAAATGAGGCCAGGGAGGATTTGGTGTCCTCTGAGATGTTGAATATATATGGGGTTTTTCTACCTTCTACGAGTGATCCGAGTTGTATCATCAAGGCAGAAATAAGATTAGCACCCAATCTGATATAGACATAGGGTAAGTGTGGCAGTAGGTTCACCACATAAGAGCTGTCTGAATAGAAGATGCAGGGTTCTGGGACCTCTTGTAGGGCAATATATACGGCCATCATTTCCTTATATTGAGTGGATCCTCCACAAGGGAGAATTTTGGTAATCTTTGTCTTGGTCCCTTGTGCAGGGAAAACTACAAAAGCAGCCCCATTCTTCCTGCCATCTGTGCAAACAGTGAATGCTTGGGGCAGGGACCCAAGAAGAAAAGACTAAGGGGACTCTCCAGTGTAGTTCTTGATATAGCTTCTCTAACTGGGAACTCCCCAAAGTGGGTGTCCAGGGTCCCCAGAAATCCCTCCAGGGCGAGGCTCAATCGAGAACAATGTCTGGCCACCCATTCTAAGTCCTTAATTTTGAATGAAATTATTAATTTGGAGGGATCTTTTCCATAATGTCGGAGGGACGTGTCCCTGATTTTTGTGATCATATAAGCTATTTGATTGACTAGAGAATACACTCTGGGAGTGCCCCCCAGGGTGGTGTGTACCCATGCTAGTGGCTGTGACTGCTGAGCAATGGCAGCCAGCACGGTCTTACACATCAGTACAGCACGACAAACACAATATCCCATCACAGCTGCCACCTTCTGCAGCTGTGGAAGGGGTTTCCCTTCCTAGGAGGAAAGTGAGTGAGTTCCAGTGCACACCGTCAATGCAGCTCTGGATAGGGACAGTCCTATTTGGAAGCGTTTCACAGTCTTTGTAGACTTATAAAGGTAAGAGGCCCTGACATATACACATTAAATTGGCTCTAGAAGATGAGTTCACCTTGAGGGAACTCTTCAATGTAGGGGTATTCCTCTGTAGCCTTGAGCCATCCTAAGAGAGATCCTGCTGCCTGAATTTGGTCTGCTTTAGGGGTAGGAATTCCTATATATTCCCGTCTCGGGCCCCACAGACATACCAACACACTGACCGAGCTGGTGGCTGACTCACAAGCCTGGCTGGGCTTAATGGAGTGACTCCACCACCACTCACTGAGCGTAGCACTTATTAAGGAGCAGGTGTTATGATATAGATGGGATCAGAGGTCATCATCTAAGGATATGAAATTCTAGGAGGTAACATCTGACTGGTTAAGTTAATCCTTAGCCATGTGCTTCTGTAGGTTTCAGCTTGGGCTCTGGTTCTGGCTGCTCACTGCTTGCTGGTTTGCCAAGCTACGTACAGCTACACATATATGCTACCACTACTCTGTCTTTCTCATCATGGTAGATGGCAATGCTGAGGCCTGAGGCAAAATAAATCTCCCCTCCTTTATGCTGTTCCCATCACTTATTTTCATCATCACAGTCAAGTGAAAGTAACTAATACAAAAAATTGCCTTTTTTTTTTTTCCCTCTCCAGAGACAGGGTTTCTCTTTGTAACAAACAGTCCTGGCTGTCCTGGAACTCGCATTTGTAGATTAGGCTGGCCTTGAACTCACTGAGATCTGCCTGTCTCTGTTCTGCCTCTGTTGGAATTAAAGGCATGCACCACCACCGTTCTGCTAGAGCATTTGTTGGCAGAAAATTGCAAACAGAGAAGTGAGGTTGTCGATTAAACCTAATGATTTGGTATTTGGTCTTTGGAGTTGGACCGTGAGAGGGGATTAAAAGGTTTTAAGGAGAGGGAACAAAAGAAATGTCTAAAATAAAATGTATTTGACTAGGTTGTATCAAATTCCTGGATGCCTTGTATGTATTCTGTCCATGGATTTTGGGTTATAGCTGTCTAATAGAATGTATCAATTCCTAAATCACTTCCTAAAACACTTCCTAAAACATGTGTTTTACTTGACAAATATTAGAAAGTAGAATTAGCTTTTCTAGAAGTGTCAGCAATGTTGTTGGAAACTTTATGAAACACATACTTTCTAACATAAGCAAAGAAAAGTGTAATTGATGAGTGAATGGATTGCTTTCTCTTATAGGGAGTGGAAAATGATCAATTTTTCTATGTATCGTATACCAAATGAGCAGAAAACAGAAAAGTGTATTTATGACTACTGGCCAAAACAAGAATGGACAGTCAATTTGAGTAACTCATTGTTTGAACTTTTACTTTGGGGTTTTTATTTGAGCTTTTAGTGAGAATATAGTTTCGGAAGCCATAGAAGAAGCAAAGTCGAGGTGGGAGGGAACACACAGAGCAGAAAACTGAAGACAGAGTCTTCCTTCATTGTTCAGTTCCAACACCCTCAGGGCCTTGGCTCCCATAACTTCCCATCTTATTCTAGACAGTAGACACGGTCAGGCTGAACCAGCTTATCTCAGAGCACATCCCACTTCAACAATTGTGTCAATAGATAGCGTGGTTTCTCTGGTCTTTCTGGATGTGATATTGGTATTGAAGTGATATTAATTCGGTTTTGGTAATTTCCTGAAAAAAAACTCAAAATATTAAAGGATTTAAAAGCTCTTTATTATTATTAATTCTTCTTATTGCTAATTATATTTAGTAGTATGTATGCTCCAAGGGGTGTCTTGATAGTTAGCTCCCTGGAAAACCATTCATCCTTTAAAGTTTCTGTTAAGAAAATTTACACTAAAATTTTACATTAAGTGAACTCATTCAGCAAAGGCAATCTTCAGAAAATCAGATTTCTGTAATGTTTATAAGTCTCTGGGGGCTATTTCTAGAAAAAAATTGAACTCTCATAGTATCACCCATTTAAATTTTATTCGGCTCTCATTATAATACAATTCTAAGGACACCAGAAGCATTAGCTTCTTTAATTACCACTGAATGTAGAGATCCACCATCATTTTCCACTGAGGAAAGTAAGTTAAGAGAGTAAAGAGGCCTCTGAAGGGGCCACACCTAGTGGGTGTGGGCAGTGTTGGTATCTAGGCAGCAGTGTCCACGACTACATTATACAAAGCCTCCAGCAAGCCATCATTTTACAGGGGATGAAATTGAGATCCAGAGACATGACACAACTTGCCAAGATAATATGTACAGTAAGTTGTAGAGCTGGGCCTTGTCCTCCAGTCCCTTGGGCTTCTCGACTACAGTTCTGCTTTTATTATTTAAAGCTGACCTACAGGTAAACATTAAAGTACTGGAATCATTTATGGTAAAGACTGGCTGGAAGACTGCTTGCTTTTATCCCATTACGACAGACAGTTGCTAACTTTCTCACTTTCCAGTATAACCCTGGTATGTGTTCTGCACCAGTCTTTCCCTGATGGCGATTCTTGATTTAGCCCTCTCGTTAGTCTTCATGTGTCTGTGCCCCCATTGTTGTAATTAAAAAAAAAGTGGCATGAGAGAGAAAGACGCCATGTGGCAGACTTCAGGTGGAGGGTTTTTTATTGGGGGGAAGTGAATGGGAAAAGGAGGAGAGGAGAGGGGTGATCGGCCTCTGGGAACAGGAGTAGCAGAAGAGAAGAAAAAAGGGGACTCTCTCTCTCTCTCTCTCTCTCTCTCTCTCTCTCTCTCTCTCAAGACAGAAAGAGAGAGAGAGATGGGAGGTGGGCAGAGCCCTTTTAAAAGGGAACGTAGCGAATGTTCACAGGAGGTGCTCTTAGTGGCTGCAGCTGAGGAATACACCCCAAGACCAGGCCAGTACAGATGCTTGAATACGAACACCCACTGCTCTACCCCAACAGATGGCCAAGGTTGGCACATTAACACAGAAACAAACAATTGAGTCCGTCTGGTGCGTCGCTGATTAAGCCATCCTTTGCTTTTACGTGGAATGCTAGTGGGGCAGATAACCCGGAGAAGTTCAGGGCTGTGAGCTCTCTCACATGGCTGATCAATCATTGAGCAAACATTTTAGGTGACATCTGTGCGACTGGCTCTCCTGGGCTCCAACCAGAGTTGTTTCAGAATGAGAAAGGGCCCTAATGACAAGCCTTTAAGGGCATGGATGGCAGAGCACTTGCCTAGTACATACAGGGCTGTGTTCCATGTCAAGTACTACACCAAAAAATATGCTTAAAGCTACTAACATAAACCACCACTCTAACTGCTTTAAAATATGCAGTTCAGTGGTGTGGGGCATGCTTACAGTATTACGCAATAATTTCAACTTTCTACTTGTCTCCTGTTTTTTTAAAAATAGAAGCTTTGTAACTGTTAAACAATTTCTCATCATCCCACTTCTCCTAGTCCAGGCTAATCCTTTCTGTCTCCATGAGTTTGCTCATGTTGTGGATCTCTCTTGTAAGTGGCAGCCCAATCTTTGGTCTTCTGTGTCTGGGTTATTCAACTCAGGATAGTTTCTCAAGTTTCATCTGTGCTACAACATGCATTCGAAGATCATGCAAGGTCAGTATTCCACTGCATGTGAGCTCTTCATGTGGTCACCAGGTCTGTTGAGGGTGCTTGGGTTGTTTCTATCTTTTACATATTATGAGTTAAAGCTGTTACCAATGTAGGTGCCTGGGCTTCTGAGTCCCTGATTTCTAGGGTGTACAATGAATAGAATAGCTAGGGTCATATGGTAATTATGTTTTTAACTGTTTTAGGGTCATATGGTAATTATGTTTTTAACTGTTTTAGGGTCATATGGTAATTATGTTCTTAACTTTTTTCAGGAGATGCTAGATTTTTTTTTCTGTGTTGTCTGTACCACTTCATATTCTTTGGGAATAAACAACATTCATAATTTCTTCACATTCTCACCAGTACTTATTTTAAAAAGTTTTCTCTTAGTAATAGTTACTGTAATGGGTATGAGGGGGTTTGGTTGACACTTTCCTGATGACTTGTGACTTTGACATCTTTTCTGTGCTTATTTACATTCCTGCATTTTCTTGGAGAAATGTCTACTGTAGTTATTTGCATGCCCCATTATTTTTGTGTATATGTATATGTGTGTGTGTATGTGTGTGTGTGCACGTGTGTGTGCATGCATGTTTGTGTGTGCATGTTCCTCAGGTACCATCCTCCTTACTTTGAGGTGGGAAGTCACCAAGTAGGCTAGGCTAGATCAGCCAAAGACTCTAGGGATACCTTAGTCTCTGCCTCCCCAATGTCAGGGGTTCAAATGTAGGTTACCATGACAACTTATTTCACATGGGTTATGGGGATGAAGCTCAGGTGCTCATGCTTGCATAACAAAAATTTTCCTGATTGTATGATATTTCTACATATTGTAGATACTTTATATTTTGTAGCTATTATAAATATAGTGTTTAAAAGTGTATCGTTCTACTCTTTCTGTAATATAGAAACATACTATATTGGTGTATGAACATTGAATTTAAAAATAGTTCTTAGATAAATTGATGCAGCATGAAACCACCCCTAAATATCTATGTTTATACCCACAGGCAAAGGCTACTCTCAGCCATAAACTGAGATGCTTCTTGTGAAGATGCAGAAGATGTTGAGAATAAGGAATTGTTGAGGACTCAGCACCCCTAAGAGCCAGCTGTGGATGGGGAAAGACATTCACAGGGTCCCCACTACCTATTGTTGATCTGTTGGCAACTGGCAGATTCTGGGAGAGGGTTAGTGTGGTATCCAGATGTATACCACTGGTGAGCCCACCAAGCTCTGATGGTTAACTCCAGACTAAGGATCATACAGATGTCCCTGATCAAGTTCTGTAGACACTAAACAAAACTCAAACTGGTAAACAGAGAAAAGGGATTGGAAGGAGTGGGTGATGGTGGGAGAAGAGTGGAAGTGGGAGGTGGGGAGAAGGCCCCAACACACAGTATACATGTGTGAAATCATGAAAAAAACAACATTTGCTATTAACTCAGTTATTATTCTGCTGATGTATAGGGGCTAGTTTTGTCAGTCTGATATAAACTAGGGTTACTGGGGATCTCAACTGAAGAACTGCTTCCATCAGCTTGACCTGTGGGGCCATTTTCTTTATTAATGACTGATATGGGAGGGCCTGGTCCACTGTTGGTGGTCCTGGGAGGCATAAGAAAATGTTAAACATGAGCCTGAACCAAATCAGTGAGCTGTGGTCCTCCATGGTCTCTGCTTCAGTTCCTAACTCTAGATTTCAGATTCCTGCTAGAGCTTCTGCGCTGACACTCCTGGCTGATGGATAGTGACATGGGAATGTAAGCCAAATGAACTGTTTCCTCCCCAGGCTGTTTCTGGTCAGTGTTTGATCACGGCAATAAAAAGCCAATTAGGACAGCATTGTTTTGGACATTATATATATACAAGGATACTGTTGACTTAACATGTCTCATCCAATCTTCATGACTCTGAGAGTATCTTTTTCTATCTTTTCATCTTGGTTAAGAATTCCCATATAATGCTGAATGGAATTGAGGGTACTAGGGATACTCGACCTCATTTCTGACTTTGAAAGTGATGTTTCTCCCTTACAACTAAAGTAGTGTGTTTTTAGTAGGCTTTTCTGTATGACTTGTTAAATAAGGCTATTTTTCCTAATTTCTACTATATTACAATTTTCAGTTTTGAGTTACATATGGACATTTAACTTTATCAAGTAAGTATATTTCATGGAGTCTTTAATTTGAACTCCTGATTCTTCCTTGTTCCATCACTTGTCCACTGTTTGTTGGATTTGCAGATGCTGACTTAGAGTTCCATCCGGGGATAGTCATGTTTTGCTCACGACATGTGGCTTTTCTTATTGTATGCTTAAGTAGGATTTGAGAGCATTTGGCATAGCAGTTTTGCATTTCCTACTCATAAAGTCAACCCCTGAAGTTCTCTTGTCTCTGACTTGGCAGATTTTCAAATCATGATTATGTTAAATTCATCAAATTAATTATGAATAAATTAATCACAAATAAAATAGTTATGAATCACATAAAAATAAAAACAGAATCACAATAAATTGTTATTTCCAGATAGTGCCATAGAATTTATTATAGTATGTATATAACTTCTATAAAGATATATTGTTTGTAAAAGCTATAATTATAAATTTGATTTTTAAATAGTTACATAATTATTTTGATTTCTTCTTCTTCCTTCTTGTGCTTGGTATTGAATTCAAGGACTAGGACCTCTGATTCTGAACTATGCTGACTTAGATTTTCTATAGTTTTCAGTTTGGTAGGGTTATAGTGGCATACACCAGTAATCAGTGAGCTGAGGAGGATGAGGCAGGTCTGTGGGCCTGAGGCCACCCTCGGCTATGCTTTGGGGTGCGGGGAAATGAGGCACAGTTGTAGAGTATCTGCCTAAAATATGCAAAAATATAGGCTTGCTCTCTAACACTGTAGATAAATAAGAAAGAAAAATATATTACTATGTAGCTCAAAATGTCATGTAAAGATATTCTTATTTCTGTGATCTTTATGATGCGCCTATTGTTTTTAACGGAAAATAATTTTTAATAAAATTTTAATATTTTTTAAAAATGATTTTAATGTATTCTGATTATGTTTTCCCTTCCACAATTCCTTCTAGATCCTCCCCATTGCTCCACCAAAATGTCTTTCTTTCTCTCATTAGGATACAAACAGAAAATCTAAATAAAAAATAGATAAAATTTAAAAAATTAGAATAAGAGAAAACCACAAACAAACAGTAGAAAACAGAGCCAAAGAAAAAGCTCAAGTAACACATATAGATGCAGAGACCCACACATTCGCATGCACGGAAATCCATAAAAACATAAAACAGGAAACCATAATATATATGCAAAGGACCTGCAAGGATAAAGAAAGCCCTGACATTACATTCACTCATATTTTTTAATATATAATTTTTAATGTATAATATATAACTTCTATATCAGTTTTGAAATATTTCACGAAATACCAAGAAAGGCCAATTTATTAAATATTTCATGAAATAATTTCTGGCTCTGCGATCCTTTCCACTAATGCTTTTTTATTTTACTAATCTCTGTTTTCATATGTTTTGGTCACATTATTCCTTTTGCTGTCACTGGTGTCATAGTCAAGGTTTTTATTGCTGTTATAAATTCCATAACAAAAATCAGCTTGGGGAGGAAAGGGTTCATTCCAGCTCACAACCTTCAGGTCAGACCCCATCAGTAAGGAGAGCCAGGAGCCCAGAGGAAGGGGCTGAAACGCTGCGCACTGGATTGGTCCTCATGGCTTCTCCAGCCTGTTTTTTTTCACACAGCTCAGGACCATCTGAAGAGGGTTGGCCCTGCCCACAGAGGGTTAGGCAAGTTACCCAACATCAATTATTAACCAAGAAAATGTCCCACAGGCTTGCCTACAGGCCAATCTGGTTGGGGTCTTTTCTCAGTTGAGGTTCCCTCTTTTCAAATGACTCTAGCTTGTGTCCAGTTGATAAAAATCTAACCAGGACAACTGGTGTTGATTTACTCTGTTTTATTTCTTGAGATGATCTGATTTTTCTTAAATGTACTTAAGACACACAACTAATAATTTATGATAACATCTAATGTTTCATATTTTCATTACAATTAATTAAAAATATTCAAAAATTATCATTGTGATTTAAAAACATTGATCTATTGGTTGTTTAAAACATTTTTTTTGTGTGTGTGTGAGTGAAGGTTCTCCAGGTCCCTTTTATGGGGTTTATTTGTTTTCTCTGATAAATTTTTATTACTTTATAAATAATAGGAATCAAAATTTCCACTCCCCCTCCTCCCACTTCCCTCCCACTCCCCCACTCCCCCTTCCCTTCCCCCTCCAGTCCTAAGAGAGGGCAGGGTACCCTGTCCTGTGGGAAGTCCAAGGCCCACCCCCCTCCATCCAGGCTTAGGAAGGTGTGCATCCAAATAGAATAGGATCCCAAAAAGTCCGTACATGAAGTAGAGACAAATGCCAGTGCCATTATCGTTGGCTTCTCAGTCTGCTTCAATTGTGAGCCACATTTAGAGATTCCAGTTTGATCCCATGCTCCTTCAGTCCCAGACCAGCTGGATTTGGTGAGCTCCCATTAGTTCAGACACAACTCATTGGTCTCATTGGGTGGACCAACCCCTTGTGGTCCTGACTTCCTTGCTCATATTCTCCCTCTTTCTGCTCTTCATCTGGACCTTGGGAGCTCAGTCCAGTGCTCTGATGAGGGTCTCTGTCTCTATCTCCATCTGTCACAGGACGAAGGTTCTATAGTAACATTCAAGATAGTCATCAGCATGACTATGGGACAAGGCCAGTCAGGTACCATCTCCTCCACTGCCCAGGCTCCTAGCTGGGGACATCCCGTGGACATCTGGGAACCCCTCTAGAGCCAAGCCTCTTGCCAACCCCACAATGCCTCCCTTAATTAAGATATCTTCTTCCCTGCTCTCGTATCTGTCCTTCCTCCATCTCAAGTATCCCACTCCTCCAAGCTCTCCCCAACCCTTAATTTCTGTGTATATAGGATTTTCATGGTCTGTTAGCTATTAATTTGCATGTGGATTGTTGCTAGAAAACATTATTTTGGGCAATATTAGTTGTAAAGTGTATGACTTTGATGTAGGTGGGTCTTCTGTCTATGTGTTATTTTCATTGGTCAAATAAAGAGACTGCCTTGGCCTTTGATAGGACAGCAGC
>LOEQ01007713.1:40626-57778 GCA_001685075.1 Bramus lutescens | reverse complement strand
ATGAATACAATTTGTGTGTTGTTATTTCGGGTGTTAAGCTAGCCGTGCGGGAGCTGGGCGGGACGAAAAGCAGGCCTTCAGCTCCCTCTACATGACTTGACTTACGTCAGTTTTTATAAAACATATTTTTATACTTGAAAAGTATTTTGAAGCTGTTAGACGGCAGTCTCTACATCTGTGTTAACTAAATTAGCTGTTCCTGCTGTTTAGGTCTTTGATATCTTCAGTACTGTTTTTATTCCTTCTATTAGTTAATAAGGCAGGTAAGTTGGAACCTGCTGCAGCTGTGTATTTGCTATTTTCTCATTTAGTTCTGTCAGTTTTGACCTATGTAGTTTGATGTTTTTTTGTGAGGGGTGTTTTGTGTTTATTCCGGTCACACATTACGTGTGAAGGTCAGCTTGAGTCTTTCTACAGCATCCCTTTCTGTTCCTAGCGAAGCCTTCTGCTTTGCAGTCTGTTTCACCATGCAGTAGACCCCACTGATGTGCTTGCATGTCCAGGGCACCTGACTTTGCCGTGCATGCTGGTGGCTTTTTACTGTCATCTCCTGTGGTTCTTCAGCTGAGTGCTTCCTCTTACCAGAAAGAAATGCCAGGAAGGCAGGTCAGAGGTCCCGGGAGGTTGATACCTTGGCAGCAGGGCTTGTCTGTTGGAGACAGGTGGGTGCTGGTATTGGAGGAGAAGTGCCTGGGCTCTTCACCTATTGGCTGAGCTACTCTTAGATATTATACATCATGTCTCGGAGGTTCTCAGAAAGACTGAGTCACAGGTTTCCAGTGCGGTAGCCTGCTAATTAATAGACCCAAGAATGGTTTCCTTCTCTCTTTTTAATCTTTCTGCTTAATTTTTATGCAATATATATTATATTTTGTATATATGTTATGAATATATATACATACATTTGAATACATGCATATATATATAATTTAAAAAAGTTTTTAAAGTTGATTCTTTGGGAATTTCACATCAGCATCCCAGCCCCACTCACTCTCCAGTCCTTCCACAGCTGCTCTCCAACCTTATAACCTCTACTCTCCCCAAAAACAAAAAAATAAAATTAAAACAATAAACAAAAAAGAAAAAAAATCTCACCAACCCATCTCTGGGCAGCACCTGCTCCTCTCCGAACTGCAGCTTCTCTCATACCATCACGGTTGCTGGGGCTCCAGTTCTGCCATGCTTGTACCTCTCCACCCCTCCGTCTTTCCTGCCTCTCCATCACGTCCCAGTGGCATTGGGAGCTGTGGTGTGCCACACAATACACCCTTTTGCCCTAATAGCTTTACTTGCAAAGGTTCTTTGCTGAGTCATTGGTCTGGTTCAAGGCCTCTGGCTTCTACTACATCATCAACACTTGATCCTCACCTTGGATATCCTACTGTTGCCCAGATTCATGGAGATCCTGCGGCTAAGGTTCTGCAGGACCTGTCTCTTCATGCTCCAGTGGATCATGGATGGGGTAGGAATTGGGGTGGGTCAACTCAGAGGCCCGGATCTGGGTCTGGGTGGTAGCTGAGTTGGTCAGCCCTGGTCTCCCCTCTACGCCCTCATCCTGCAGAGTTGGTACCAGCTCTCCTGCAACCATGCCACCACTGTCAGCATTGTGCAGAGGCCTGCAAAGGGCAGGGCCAGCTCAGCATGGTGCTTGGACATCAGTACTGTTTCAGGTGGTAGCCCAGACCCTGGCTGTGGTAGGACCACCGACCCAGCCATGGCCCTCGGGGTCAGCCTGGGTCAGACATCACCATGGCTTCAGGTGGCAGTGCAGGCTCTCAGGTCCATCAGTTTGGCCCCTGGTGGCTGTGGCATACCCTTCCCCCCACCTCTCCCCTCCCCACATCAACACAGTCTCAGGTGGCATCCCAGACCACAACCACAGACATCCAAATGACTGGGGCAGATATCATCGTGGACTCAGCAGTCAGTTCAAGCTCCTCCTATTGACCTGTTCTCACTGCCATGGAGTCTCCAGATTCACCTCTCCCCACAGAGCACGGCTTCTCTTTCTCTTTCTCTTTCTCTGCCGCCTGTCCTCCATGTATTCTGTCTTTCCCATCTCTCCATCACACTTCTGTTTGTTGTTGTGGAACTCCACCCTGGGACTTGGGGTCACGCAACACGATCATGTTTTCCCCCTCCTCCTCCTCCGACACCTCCCATGCCCTCCCTAACTCTCTACCCACACAACTTCATGTCCTTTTTCTTCTCTCCTCTTCTAAATTCTTTTATTAGAAATTCTTGGGATCACTTCCCAAGGAAACTACGTATGTGCTTCTGTTCCAAGAAGAACCCAATCTGAGACAATTAGTGTTTGCATGTTATAACCTTTCCATCTTTTTATTTCTGACTTTTATGTTCCTTTTATTTTAAATATTTCTCTACAAAATATAGATATTATATTTTTTCTCCAATAATACATCCATTTGTTCTTAAAAGCATTTCTGTTGATGTACATTGATGTAATTATGGACATATTTGTGTTTTAAGTTTTTTCTCTCTTTTCCTTCTTTTCACCCCCCGGCCCATTTTTGAGACAGAGTCTCCTGGTGTCCATGCTGATCTTGATTTACTATGTAGCCAAGGATAGCCTTGAACTCCTGATCCTTCTAATTCCCCTCCCCAAGTGCATTCCTGGGGCATCTCACAGACTTTGCTTTCTGTTTTCTGTTTTCCTCTTCTTCACAGTGTGTTTAAACTGGTTTGATTTTTCTATTCCTCCGTTTCCCTGGTTTGATGACATATCCCTTAACAGTTCCAGTGATTACAGATTATACACCCATCTTCGATAGACTGAGATGACTTGACTTAACAGTTCCAGTGATTACAGATTATACACCCGACCTCCACAGACGGAGACGACTTGACTAGTTAAAGTTGTGGCTTGTTGTCCATTGTGACATTCGCTGTGATGTGGGTTTCATTCCTGTGAGAAGACCGTGTCTTTTTTTTTTTTTTTNTTGGCTTTTGTCACTTTTTAATTTTCCCTGGGCCATAGGTGGCCAGCAATCCTATGGGACCCTTCAGAGCTGGGGGAGCAGGAATGAGAATGGCTAGGTGGATGCCCATGCAGGGCAAATATCATCATGGAACCAAAGTAACTACTTTTGGTTTGTGGGGGTTTCGTCACCTTTTCCTTTGCTCCAGTTATTTCTTGTAGAATGTCAGTCCCATTCTTTGCCACTGGCCTTCCTGTGACCCTTCTTCTGTCCCCACCCATCCTTCTCTATTGTCTATTTGTATTATATATGTCTATGTTTCAGGGCTTCCTTAAGAAAGTACCATGGAGTCAAGGGTTTAAACAGCAGTTCCCAACCTGTGGGTCACAATCCCCTTGAGGCCATATATCAGATAGTCTGCATATCAGCTCATAACAGTAGCAAAATTACAGTTATGACATAGCAACAAAAACATTTTATGGTTGGGGTCACCTGTATTAAAGGCTTACAGCATTAGGAAGATTGAGAAACCCTGGCTTAAAACAAAAATATGTTGTCTTATATTTTTGGAGATGGAAATCTAACATAAAGATGTCAATATGGCCTCAGTTCCTTCTAAGGCTCTAGCAGTGGTTCTCAACCTTCCTAAGGCTGCAACCATTTAATACAGTTCCTCATGTTGTGCTGGCCCCAACCATAAAATTTCGTTGTTGCTACTTCATAATAGTAATTTTGCTACTGTTATGAATTGTAATGTAAATATCTGATAACGCAGATATGTGACCCCTGTGGGGGTCATGACTCACCAGTTGAGAGCCATGCTGTCGAGACCCTTTTCCTGTTATTTCCTGGTTTCTAGAAATGACCAACCCTTTTGACATTTCATAGCTAATGACATTTCTTCATCCTAATGGATGAAGGATGTTTTTCCCTGCGTGTCTTCCCATGTCTGTGTTTACATCTCTCTATTATCAGATAACCTCACCCCCCACTTCTAGATATTGTATCCCCATTTTTATCCTTCAGAGGGTGACATTCATCCTGGTTTGTCCAGGAGCCGTTCTTGCTTATGCCCATGGTTCCAGTGTAATTGTCAGTGATGTTTCCCGCCTTTCTCAGAGTTTTCTGGTTTTGGGGGATGAGTCATATGATCACTTGACTTAGAAAGCTAACTCTCCTCCTTCATCATATGATCCATAAGGTATTGTGCATTGTTTTAATTGCTTTTGGAGTTTGTCTTCCTAGCAGGATTTAAGGCAGTCAACGGGAAAGATTTTATTGTTGTTGCTATTCAAGCAGCCTGGTGCACAATCAAGTTCACCACCTCTGCCACCCATCTCATGACCCACAACGCTTCATCTTATGGCTTTAATTGTTTTGGGGGTTTGTCTTCCTGGCAGGATTTAGGGCAGCCACAGGGATTTCTTTTCCCTACAGTCACTGGATCTGTGAAATGTTTCTTCTCTGCAAAGCAGATGTTTGCCAACCCCATGCCACACAGCTCTTCATGACATGTGAAATGAGCCGGCCAGGAACACTGCCCTCTCTTGCTTTTCTTTGTCGTCCTTAGCCCCGAGATCTTCACTTTACCTTCAGAGCGGTGACTCATTTCTTCCTCTTGCCTCACCCATAGCTTTGACAACTGGAGTTATCCTGTTCTGCACTCCAGTCGGTGCTGTGGTGACCTGCTTTTCAATGTGGGTGCTTGATCTGGGCGTGTATAACACCCGGCCTTCTGCCCTAGCTCCTGAAGCTTTCTCTGTACTGTCTGATCCAGGTGGACTTTATCAGCCATCTTGTTTTTACTTCTGAGGCCGCACCCTCTGGCGGTTGCTTCATCCTGTGTCTGTATGAGTGAAATGAAGTAGATAACGAAGTCAGGATGGGTTTAATTTAGATTTCAAAACCCCTTTTGTTTGGTATTTCATCTGGTAACTGTTGGCTCACTAGCTCAGTAGCTCACACCCCTTTGACAGGACCTGATACACCTCAGC
Source organism: Bramus lutescens (assembly GCA_001685075.1). Classification (NCBI taxonomy): domain Eukaryota; kingdom Metazoa; phylum Chordata; class Mammalia; order Rodentia; family Cricetidae; genus Bramus; species Bramus lutescens. The sequence continues at coordinate 52,845 of LOEQ01007713.1, read as the reverse complement.
AGTATTTTCTAAGCTTTGCCATTTAGAAAGAATGGCGGAAGAAATTGTTTTCCTTTGGGACTGTGAAACTGAATCCACCTGGATTTAGTAGATGGGTCATTTTCCTGTTGGCTGCTAAAATCTATTCATTCAGTTTTCATGACTGCAGATTTAAGAACTATAAGCAATCCTATGTTCAGAGTGCTCTGTAGAGGCCATGGAGAGCCCTGCCTTGCAAGGTCAGCTATCATGAGAACCTGCTGCAAGCGGGGTCCACAGCCCAAGTGCCCACATTCACTTGCCAGGTACTGTCTTCCAGAAGTCACATGGAGGGATAACAGAGCTAGGTGGCTCATTCTTGATAGTGGTTTTCTTTAATAGATAATCTTTATTATGCATCCACAGGAGGCCTGACTCAGAACTCAGATCCACATTTCAGCCAGACTCTGCTTCTATCTAGTTCTTTCCTGTTCTTTCCCCAGTGTCTAGTTGGCATCATAATCTGAGGTTCTCCTAACTTATGTGAGCTTCCACTATCCTTAATCCTTCATAAGCATTTCTTCCAAGAAGCTAGCAGTTGCTGAAGTTCTTCATGGAAGAGCTATGCTGACACGGAGTCCTGGTACAGTATTGTAAGGTACACACATCCACAAGGCTGGGCTGACATGGAGTCCTGGTACAGTATTGTAAGGTACACACATCCACAAGGCTGGGCTGACACAGGGTCCTGGTACAGTATTGTAAGGTACACACATCCACAAGGCTGTGCTGACACGGGGTCCTGGTACAGTATTGCAGGGGACACATCTACAAGGAATACAGCATTGTTTTCATGTTTTTCTTTTCTAGAACCAAGTTGTAAGATTAAACTACAAAGGATGCATGCAGCTTTAGATTTAAAAAAGTTTGTGTTTTTGGTGGTGGTATCACAAGACTTTAATCCTAGAACACAGGAGGAATAGGCAGGTGGATCTCTGAGTTTGAGGTCAATCTGTTCTGCAGGGAAAGTTCTAGGACAGCCAGGTCTACACAGAGAAACCCTGTCTAAAACAAAACGAAACAAAACAAACAAACAAACAACCCCCCAATCCCATACAAACAAAAAAGAAAAAATGTACATTTTGTATTTCCTATTGCATGCCATTTCCTCAAGGTGAGCAGGGATCACCACCAACATGATCCTTTGGCTGGTTTTCTGAACACAATGATAAACAGCAGCACTTAAGAAAATAAGAAAACAATAGTTCTAAAGCAGGAGTGACAGTCTTCATACAAGACTTCTCTGTGCTGTGCGTACTTGTGCGTATTTTTCCAAATCCTCATAACATCCCTGCAAGGAAGGTATTGACACTCTCATTTATAGATGAGAAAAATGAAAAACAAAACAAGTTAGAAAAAGGTTGCTCCAGGTTCCCCTGGAGCCAATGAACAGACACACAAAGTTTTGGATTCATGGGCTTATGGGATTCTTGTATTTCCTATGAAACCATGCTTCACTGAAGGGTGATTTTGGACTTAGGGCAGACTATAATTAGCCTGGGAAGTTTTAGGAGTGTCTGGAGAGTCCACAGGCTGAATCAGATCACTGCTCATGAATTCTAAGCATTTTATTTTGTTTTATGTGTATGGGTATGTGCTTGAGTGTATGCATGTGCACCATGTACTTGCACGCACCTGTAGCTGCCAAAAGATGCCATCAGATCTTCTGAAATTTGGGTTTCATTCACTTTCTATGCAAGAACATTAGGCACTCTGAGCTGCTGAGCTGTCTCTCCAGCCCTCAGTTTTAAGTATTTTATAAAGTATTGCAAGGTATTTCTGAAAACGAAAGTTAATATCTCTAAGATAAGTTCTCAGTTTAGGTCCTGTTATCTAAGGTTATAAAGCAAAAGCCAACACAGAAAGAAGCCAGGCACAGAAACTAATAGCTTATAATATGGCATTTGTTCTAGGCAAGCTCCCAGGGGAAAAGGAGAGCAGCAGACTCTTAGCGACGGGGCTACTGAAGAGTGTGAAGTGAGCACTAATAAGAGCTTTATTACTGGAGTGACTAAAAGTGCTCTGAAATTAAGTAATAGTGATAGTGCCTTTGATCATACTGAAAATATGCATTGTATGGATATTTTCAAAGGGTGAAGTTTATGGTATGGGAATCATATATCAATAAAATAATAGCCAAGAACTTAAAATGTATATATAGCTTAGTAGGCTTCCAGATTTCTCATTGAAGACTCAAAAGCTCTTAGCTTAGATGAAACTTCTCTCATTTTAGACTTTTAATGTTCAAATTGCAGTTGAGCCCTTGTTTCTCACCTTATCTTCTAAGAGGCTGAACAATAGGCTAAAATCGCTGTACACCTTCTACACCTACAGATGTTTTGAAAGGCTTCATAGCAGTCCATTTGGATGTGGGCAGATAAGCCCAGAGGTTATCAAGTACTCAACTCTGGACATGTTGCTATAGCTGATTGGCAGACTTTTGAGGTTGTCCTAGTGACTACACAGACACGATGACCCAGACAACACTGTGGTCATCGACAGACTTTGAGCAATTTCTGTCTCTAGTTACTTGGACACAGATGAAAACTTGGTTTGCAGGGGAGTTCAGTGGTTGTGCCGATGACTGACAGAGTGCTCTGTCTGCTCCCAAGTGTGGGGACCTGCTCATGGTGGAGAACAGAGGAGCTCTGATTCTTTCTGTGTTTTCTTGTCCTTCCAGGCCGCTTCTAGAGGCCAGCCTTCTGATAGGAAGGCCTCCTGCTCCCGTTCCACCCCGGTGGAGGCAATGAGTTGCTGTTGGGTTTTGGTTTGAGATGCTGTCCTGTTTGTATTTCAGTCTTCATAACTGTAGAACGAGGCTAATGACAGTGTGTCCAGATGTGCGCATGTGGAAAGAGTTTGGTGGGTCAGTGAATCACTGTTTCCAGCACAGAGGCAATAACGACAGGCTGTGGGCTGACTCCGCCAGGGTTAGGGAGGTGCACAGGCAGTAACAACAGACCTTGGACTGACTCCACCAGGCTTAGGGAGGCGCTCAGGCGGTAACGACAAGCCTTGGACTAACTCCAGGCCTTTCAGTTCCTGGTGGAGGATTCTTTCCACTTTGACTTTCCTTAAGCAGCTGTGTGATCAGCTCCTGGTGTACTTTTTATTCCCAGTCCTTCTCCGTTGTTGTAATATCTTTGCAGTTTTCTTTGGAATCTCTTGTCTAGTCAAATTTCTGAGGGTGTGGGAAGGGCAATTTTCTGGCAGCTTTCATGGAGTTCCTCAAAATAAAATCCATTTTACTTCCATGTACTTGACAAACTTTTTTTTGTGTATGTATGTTCTGAGTACTGTGGTAATACTTGGGGGATAAAAGATAGACAAAAACTAACCCGAGCAAGAAAGGGTTTAATTTCAGCTTAGCATCCACAGTCTTTCATGAAGAGGTCAGGCTTGGAACCCAAGGCAGGAACTGAAGTAGAGACCATGGAGGAAAATTGCTTACTGTCTCCTTATGGCTTGCTCAGTTTGCTTTCTTATACACCCCAGGATGACCTGCCCATGGATGGCAGCCCCCAGAGTGGGCGGGACCCCTCCACATCAATCATCAATCAAGAAAATGCCCCACAGGGTTGCCCACAAATCAATCACATGAATGCATTTTCTCAATCAAGGGTCCCTCTTTTCAGATGACTGTATTTTTTTTTAAATCAAGCTGACAAAAAACAATCAAACAAATAAAATATACCAGGACAAATGCTTAACCATGAGAACACAAAAAGTTCATTGGATTAGACCCATCAATACAAAAGTAGCTGAGGCCCTGCTTGTGCATAACATTGTGTGGGGCCTTGTAAGGCATGCAGGGAAAAATGCATCTACATCTTAGAGAACCACGCTCTGCAAGGCTCTAGCTGCATCTGCAGCCATGTGGCTAGGGAATGAGACTTATAATCTGAACGTAGGATGTTTAAGAGCTAGTGCTCTTTCATAATTTTTTTTTTGAGACAGGGTTTCTCTGCGCAACAGTTCTGGCTGTTGTAGCCAGACTCGTCTTGAACTCACAGAGATCTGCCTGCCTCTGCCTGAGTGCTGGGATTACAGGCGTGCGCCACCACCGGCGCTTTCTCTTCATGTTTAAGAGCGTAAGCTTTAGTGAGTAAACACGTAGAGAACAAGCAAACACTGCACAACTTTCAAGTGAGTTTTATTGCACTTGTTCTGACATGAGACCCCTCCCCCCCAAGGACCATAATAGTGGTGACGCCAGAGAAGAGATGAATTGAGACAGAACTGGAGGGATTTTTAAGTTCTCCTTTGCTGCAATCTCTTATTTGCTTTTCTTCAATTCTGATCCCCAAACCTTTTGACGTCTTAAAAAAAAAACCCTCTTCTTTTCTTGTTTTAAATCTGTGACAGTGTGTATTCTTCCATAGTTGAACAACAGCACACCTACAGAATGAGTTCATCTTCAGGGAGGTGTTTAAAAAGCCACTCTCGAAAGAGCTGATGACAGTTTGACTGTCAGTAGTCAATGGCGTATTCTAGATCAAGTAGTAGAGAAAATTCAGCCTAGGTATACCAACCCCACCCTCCAAGAAAGGTTGCATGCTCAGGAATGGCTGGACAATGCAAGGAATCCATGTTCTGTTTTACCCACACGCCTGTGAGTGTGTGTGTGTGTGTGCTTACACATTCGTGTAAGGAGAAGAATTAATAACAGCCTTGGACAAGATAGAAAATTAAAAGTAAAACTAGAGGAGATAAAGGTGACAGCAGGGTAAGAAGCCATAAACGATGAGTGGTGCCACGTGATACTCTGGAAGGCTTTGCTGGGCCGTTTGATTCATGCACTTAGCAATAAAACTTAGGAGGTCTCATTCCTCAGCCACACGACTGCATCCCAATGAGGATGTGGCCAGCCTTAGCNTGGCTGGGTGGCCGTGGATGGAAGGACTGCAGAAAGGGCTTCTGAGAGAAGTCTCTGCTCTCTCAACGCTGTGAGCAGAATGTCTTTCTGAGCTGAAGAAGTTTCCTAAGTTTTCTTTTGAAAAAATTGAAAGTCACCTGCATTTATTTATCTCTTTGTTTATATGTGCATGCATCCACATGTGTGCTAAGGATAGGAGATGACTCTCCCTCACCATCATGGGGCTTCCATGATTAATCTTAGGTCACTGAGGCGTCTCACTAGTGTTTTTTTAAAAAAATAATATCTTAAATTTGTTCTTTAAAAATTTCACACACTTTTACAATGTATTCTGATCATATCCATCCACCATTCCCTCACTCTATCTCCTCCTGGTGCTCTTTCTCTAAAACCAGTTTATATCCTCTGTGTGTGTGTGTGTGAGTGTGTGTGAGTATGTGTGTGTGAGTGTGTGTGTGAATGTGTGTTAGTGTGAGAGTGTGTGTGTGAGTGTGTGTATGTGTGTGAGTGTGAGAGTGTGAATGTGTGTATGTGTGTGAGTGTGAGTGTGTGTGAGTGTGAGAGTGTATGTGTGAGCATGTGTGTGTGAATGTGAGAGTGTGAGTGTGTGTGAGTGTGTATGTGTGTGTGAGAGAGTGTGTGTGAATGTGTGTGAGAGTGTGAGTGTGTGTGAATGTGTGAGTGTGTGTATGTGTGTGTATGTGGGAGTGTGAGAGTGTGTATGTGTGTGAATGTGTGTGAGAGTGTGAGTGTGCGTGAGTATGTGTGTATGTGTGTGTAAGTGTGTGAGTGTGTGTATGTGTGTGTGAGTGTGTGTGGGTGTGAGTGTGTGAGTATGTGTGTATGTGTGTGAGTGTGAGAGTGTGAGTGTGTGTGACTGTGTGTGTGAGTACGTGTGTGTGTGTATGTGTGTGTGTTTATAGTAATAACCCATTTCAGTTAGCACTGCCCCTATGTGCATGGGGGTGGGGCATGAGCAAATTACCAGCTACCAGCAGAGTGACACTCCCACCCTCAGCAATCACATAGTTCATATAGTACAAATAGCATAAAAATGGATTTTCTATGCTCATTTTTTCTTCAAGAGAGAAAGGATTCTCTGTGTAGCCCTGGCTGTATCCCAGGCTGACCTCAAACTCAGAGAAACTCCTGCCTCTGCCTCTAGAGTACTGGGACTAAAGGTGTACACCACCACCGCCAGACTGTTATTTATTTATTTATCTATTTAATTTTTGTTGTTTGGAGATAGGGTTTCTTTGTGAAACAGTCTTGGCTGTCCTGGAACTCATTCTGTAGACTAGGTTGGTCTCGAACTTACAGAGATCCCCTTCCTCTCCCTCCTGCATGCTGGGATTAAAGGTGTGCATTGCCACAGCCCAGCTCCTGAAATTTTTTTATGTGTTGTAAGAAAGTGTACAAAAGTCTCCCCTGGTTTACAAATTCATCACATTTAATAATTCCTATGGCTTTAGACTAATAAAGTTTATTTGGTTTATTTACTGTTTTGTAAAAATACTAGGGATTGAACTCAGAACCTTGTAGAAGGCAAAGGCTCTACCACTGAGTTATATACCAGCTCATAATGTTTCTTAAAACTAGTATATATGAAATTATTTTATATAATATATAATTTAATAAATATAAAGGAATATTTAATAACCTATTATATGTATATGTACACACACATACACACAGAGGTTCCTTCTTGCTTCTGTGAGAAATTGGTCTGCAATCCCTCGCTTTATTTACTTTCATGGCTTAACATTTGAATACTATGCCTTTTTTGTGTCTCTATTTCTTTTTATGATTTTCCTTATGTCCTAAAGAGAGCATAGAACTAGATTTGTGGTTTTCCTCTAATTTGAGCATCTTCATTGCAAATTTATTACTTTCAAATTAATTGTGATTTGTACTGTATTTGGATGATTGCTGTCCTCTTCTTTCTGTCTTTCTCCAGAAGAGTATCCCTTCTCCCCCCTTTTCTTTCTCCATCCTGACCCATTGTCTCTGCCTCAAGTTTCTTCAGAGGTCGTTAGATGTGCAAAAACATTTTGCGTGTTGCTTCTTGGGAGGGTAGAGGAATTGGGGATGTTTATAATTTTGGGCCCAAGACTTTCCTTAAACAGTTTCTATGCTGGTCAACAGAGTTATGCAGTGCACCCATCAGAAGACTTCTTGTCATGGGATATTTTGATGTCACTCTGATACTCCTGAGACTGCCAATGAAGTTTACTTTGAATCAAAGGGCAAAACTAGTTATTAGCTGACCAGAATTAGCCATAGAGGTTTTGGAGGACCTGGAATATATAGGCAGACACAGGAAGTAGTAGGGAGGACCTTAGAAAGATTCTCACCCTTTTTTGATCAATGAAGGAGAGAGAGAGAGAGAGAGAGAGAGAGAGAGAGAGAGAAGGTCTCTGGTCACTTTGCCACTGCTTCTCTGATCATTCAGGTTCTTACCCCAATATCTGACTTCCAAGTTTTTATTGAAGAATAATTAGATAAACGCCGCAATTTCTGTCATGAAAATCTTACAGAATTTGTTTATGGAGATTTACAGGAACTCCAGATCACAGAACATGATTACTCTGTAACCTCAGGGCTGTGGTTCATCTGCCTGACCCATCACTAAAATTATTTAGAAAGACTATAAGACACACGCTTCTAGCTTTCATTTTATTTATTGCTTCAGATAAATTAAGAGGTGGACCCAAGCAGAAATTATTGTCTATAATTCTAGTGGATATACCTAATATTTGAACAGACGCTTTTAAATGTAAATGCAGCTTAGAAGAAGAGGTACCATTTATTTTGCTTATAGCGTCCTACATTAGTCTTACAGTACTGTAAAAATCTAAATCCCTCCAAGTCAGATGAATATCTTGAGTTCATAAACAGGAAGTCACATTTGTGTAACCACAAACGTAGTCATTAATACTTTCCCACGCCATAAAGCCCATTATATTACACCCATGATGAAAGGTATAAATTTTCCAGCGAGGGAAAAAGTCCAGGAGGTGTCCTATGTCTGAATTTTCCAAACACTTGTCCTTTAAATATTCCTTATGGCTCTGCTTCACTTCATTCACCAAGGTGGATACATTTGGAGGACTATGAAATGTACTTCTTTTATCCTCTGATTATTCTATTACTGTTAAAATGAGACCCTTTAGTTTTACCTTAAACATGGTTTTCTAGAAGACTTTAATTGATAAAGAAGAGAGGACTGTCTCTGTAGGGTATATAATACACATGCAAGCTGGGCTGAAAACGTTTATGTCGGAAGTAGCTAGAGTCAAGCCAAAGTAACTGAAGAACCATACAATATGCTGAGAATCACATGGGTTCTGTGAAGGCTTTTGCAAAGAGATGGGATTTGATGGTGACTTGGACTCAGAAAGATACATAGACAATTGGAGTGGTGTGAGGTGGGGAAAACTGGGTTCAGGGGTACGTGTTAGGATGTTAATGTGAGGATGACACAGGATGAAGCAGCAGTCATTAACCGGCAGGTGGAAACCTGAGGACCATGAGGAAGCAAAAGACTTATCTAGAATTGATTAAGAAGACTGTAAAACCATAGGGAGGGTGGTGTCAGTCTCTGGAGTGCCTGCCATCTAATGGAGCCACTGTCCTTGCTGGGCTTGACTGTGTGCCCCTTAACCTTTCTGCCATTGGTAAGTATTCTTCTAGGCATGCATAGAATTTTCCATTAATTTGAGCACCGCAACTCATTAAGAGAATGACCGTATAGTTATGTGGTCTTTTCTACTTGGATTTTGTCAATTAAATGTTGATTTTTATAGGAAATTAAATTAAGAAATTTAAACAATTTTTCTTCTGGTTAAAACTCTTATCAGAGAAACTGTTTTTTAATGAACAAAAGTTAAACTTTGTGGTCGTCTAGCAACCAGGTTTTCTACAGGTTATAGAGCCTAAGTAACCACAGCACAGTCAGAGAGCTGTGGCTTTCGTCTAGATCTCTCTGTTCATGAGAAGACAGAAGTAGAACGAGCAGGTAGCACCATCATTCTTGATCTGAAATGTGAAAGTGTATGCTTAGTTTACTTAATTTAAGACAAACCTTCACCTAGATTTTAAAATGTTAAAACATTCTTGATGAACTGGCAGGCAATGGGATGCTTCAATCTCTGTTCAAGATGGTTTCCCCAGAGAAGACGCTAATGAGTGTTCTAAGATATAACTTGAGTGCACTGGTAACCAGAAGTAACTATAAACTAGAGTCAAAAGTGTATATACAGGGCCACTAAGTTGAGAAAACTTGAAGAGTCCTTAAGCAAGAACAAACAATCCCCCCCCCAAAAAAGTCTAGAATTGGTATAAATAGGTCTGATAAAGAAAAAGAGGATTTATTGTACATAATACTGTGGCATTTTGGACACTTTAGGAGTGTGTGTATAGGGACTCAAGTGATGGTCTGATGGTGACGCAGTCTTCCTTTGACAGCACATGTTCCCATGGAGACCCCTCTTCAAGTGTGAGCTTTCTAGATGTGGTACCCCACTTGCTTTCAGTGAAAGAGTAATGCTGATCCTCTGAAAAGCTAGCATTTCTTCCGAGTCCCCAAACATTATTCTTACAGAGACAAAGTCTCTGTAAGTCTTTTCTCTGAAGAGAAGAATGTGTCAGGAGCTTTTGACTGTACATAGTGGTAAAGAGTCAGATGCTTGTCATCAGTAATACTAGGTTTCAATTTCATCATAGGAAGGTGTCAGCTGGCAACAGTATTTAGAAATCAACCAAAGGCTTACGGAAATCTGACCAGTGTCATGGGTGGAAGGTCAAACAGGATCATTCATACATGCTTCAGAAGTTGGGGGAGCATCATCATCATCATTGAAAGGATGAAGGATCTTTAAAAAAAACACCTCAGTCATTGTGATGGTTAATCGTGAGTACCAACTTCATGTGGTTTAGAATTAACAGGAAAACAAATCTTTAAGTGTACATACAGGGACCTTTCTAGATTAAGCTGGGAATGTTAGTTTAAGTGGGAAGACATAGGCTGAATGTGGGTAGCATTCTTCCACGGACTGGTCCTGGACTGAATAAAAAGGAGAAAGTACGTTGAGCCTCAGCTCTCATCCCTGGTTTCTGACTATGGACGTATTAAGACCAGCTGCCTCTTGTTCCTGATGCTGTGAATTCCCTGTTATGATAGACTTTATCCTCAAGTTGTGAGCTGTAACAAACCTTTCCTTCCTTAAATTGTTTTTGTTAGGATTGGTCACAGTAATGAGCTAAGTAACTAATGTTCTAAGGAAGGGAAGTGGGAAGAAAAACAAATATGCAGGGAAAGCAGCACAGGACACAGAGGTTTCCATTGATTTCTTTTTGAGTTTCTAAGTGAATGTGCATTGTTGACACGATGAGGATGGCTTTGTGCAGGATGCCAGTGCCTCAGACTCATGTTCCACTGGTCCAAACTGATGTTGACAATGTGTATAGAGAGTATCAATCACAGCTTTTTCTTCCCCATGTTGTAGCCTGAGAACACTCCCCTGCAGAGACCTCCAACCAACATTATCTAACTGTCTACACTCAGCTCTATATAATAAACCTGCCTCCTCACTCAGCTTTATATAATAAACACACTGAATTTTCAGGCCGCTGGTGCATCTCCATCAGAGGGCATGGCCCACCCGATCCTGGCTTTCCTATACATGTATCCGTCATTTCTTCATTTCCCATTGCCTGAGTCTCCTCAGTCAGGTCAATCCTAAAGCTGGGCGGCTCTCAGCAGCCAAGTGTCCAAACACCTGAGCCTAATGGGAACATTTCTCATTTAAACTACTATACTTTCTGTATGGCATAGATAACTAAAACATAAAACAAAAGTAAACTTGACTAATCCCCGACCAACCCTGTCTCTCATTCAGTTCCCCAAGCATCCTCCCCTGTAAGGAGGATGTCTATGTCCTCAGGATGCTAGCCCGCACAGAGGCTTTCAAGCAGCCATCGCTGTTCACCACTTCTGCTACAAGTGACGCAAGTCTGTTTGCACAGCAGTGTGCAGCACAAATTCTCAGCTGGCATCTCAGCTTTGCTAGCGACAGCTCCTTAAGGGTCCTGAACTTGAAAGGTGTCAAAGAATGACTTTACAAGGTACTGGTATTTGCTTCGTGTTAAATGATTGGTCATCCCTTATCTCCATGATAAGAGGTGATTATAGTGACTGGATCCCCACACTCCAGACAGGCAGCCTGGATCCCCCGGATGCGATGAGTACACAGAGGAATAAGATAGAAACAGGGTTCCATATCTATCTCATTAAAGATACCCAGTGACTTTGTTAAGCTTAGAGGCGCTCGTTTAACTCTTGGCTGACACCTTTGTGGGTGTCGGTGCCTTATACACCACACTTCTCATCCTCCTCATCCTCCATCTGCTTCTCCTGTTGCCTTGTATTTTCTGAAGCTGGCTCCTACGTACTCTGGTACCCTGCAGTTAAATTTCTTTAATCTCTTCCCTGAGGTCTCAATGGGCTTATTGTAAGGACTCATCTCTCTTTTCTCTGTAGATCATCCTTGTGCTGATATTTTGTTTGTGCTCTAACAAATGAAGCTTGCCTGAAGGTCAGAGGGCGGAGCTAGGCACTACTTAACCATAGAGGCCAAGCACTGGTGGCACACATCTTTAATCCCAGCATTTAGGATCTCATGCCTTTGATCCCAGTACTTGGGAGGCACACACCTTTAATCCCAGCACTAGGGAGGAGGAAACAAAGCAGGATATGGCTAGGTAAAGAGAGGAATATAAGGCGGACGGAGACAGTGCTCTCTCCCTTTCAGGCTGAGAAGTTAGCGAAGTAAGAAGGGGCTGCAACTTGCTTCTTTGACTCTGATCTTTCAGCATTTACCCCTTTATCTGACTCTGGATTTTTATTATTAAGACTAATTCGCGCTACACATCCTCATCTTCGTTTCTCCAGACCTAAAGCTCTAGTAGTCCTCTAATGCTAATGGTCTACATGTAGCTGCCTCCACACAGGAACTATGATGCCCAGGCTCGAATGTATCTTCCTTTAAAACCTCCTCCATTTGCCCCCGGATTGATATTTGTAACGTTCGAATAATAGGTAATTGGTCTTTCAGTGCTACTGTACGTTCATTGTTGGCCCAACCAGACTGTCTTCAAACAGCTCTTTACTTTGTTTTCTTGTCCTTTGTGTTTCCTTCTGCAAGCCTATTGGCCTTAAGTAACAGCCTCTTGGCCTCCTCTTTCCAGGTACTGCACTGTAGCATCTCCATCTTGGTGTAGGAGGGTCATCTGTCTATGTGTTATTTTCATTGGTTAATAAAGAA